>OZ018326.1:115448011-115734521 GCA_963969495.1 Ceratothoa steindachneri
AAAATAGGCGTTCTCTCAGATAGCCAAAAAACTATCTTTCGATTAGTGTTTTTAAGTGTCACCCTTGCTTTTCGAAGAGAATGGAAAATTTGTTTGAAACTCCATTTTCGCCACACCTTATAATTTTTCCTAATTTAGCAAGGAACATACTATATATAAAGTAAGCCACATCCTAAACAAAATGAAATGAAACAGGAAACAATCTGGGAAGTTGCTAACCTCCAAGAACCATTGCTTCCGGGGGTTTATAAATACGATTGGCGACCTTATTCTATATATCTTTATTAAATTTGTATTACCCCTCAGAGAAATTATAATTATCAACTTTGTTATTGATGATGATTTCCGCAACTCTCCTCTCAATATAATTATTTGATTTATAAATGATTTTGCTTGGTTGAAATCAGGTCTATTGTTGTGCTTTTGCATGTGTGTAAAGAGACTTGAAGAGTTCGCACACCTTCTGATATCGGCTTGATTTTCTTTCATCCTCTTATTGAACTGGCCCGACTCTACGATATATGCAAAATTACAATTATGGCATGTTATGCTGTATACTCCAGCATAGTCATTGATTGGACACAGTCTAGTCAAGGATTTTCGTATGGTATTATAATATGTAAATGTAATATTTATGTTATTTCCGTTCGCATATGATTTTAGGGGGCGGGGGCTAGGGCTGGACCATATGGGAAACAAATTCATTTTTTTAAATCGTCCCTTCGCGGTGTGGAGATGCATATAAGTTTTTCCGTGCTTTCGAATGGCATCTATTTATGAGATGAATTGGCTATTTTAGTTCAATCAAATTGCAGGTAGTGTGGTTAATTTCATCCTGAAGGAAAATTGGGTCGCACGTTCTATATGCTCGGAGAAAATGAAAAGAAAGAACAGATATCTTATCGGATTTGTCATGTAATGAGAAAAGATGTATGTAAGCATTTGTGATTTAATATAATTAGATATAATAGGATCTAGGCTAAACAATCCAGTGTTAATATTAAAATTTGGGAAAGTATTAATTGAGATACACTCTATAATATTAATTAGAATAGTGCTAAACCTATTATTAAATGTACAAACTACATTTTAAGAAACATTTTGGAGTGTATCTCTATTAATACTTTCCCAAATTTCAATATTAGCCCAGGATTGTTTAGCCTAGATCCTATCATATCTAATTATATTAAATTACAAATTAAAGTGTTTAAAGAATTTGTACCCCCTAGTTAGGGTTTTGATGCAGGTAGCCGTTTTAACCCCCCAATCCTTACTATTTAAGACATTATCTGTCCTGACCTCCGTTATTCCATGAAGAGGTCTTTTAGAATAAAGACGAAAGCGTTCGGAATTGTGTTTCCATTTTCCTTGTAGGGGTTATTTATCATATATATATTATATATATATATATATATATATATATATATATATATATATATATATATATATATATATTCTCACCGGCCCCCGAAATTTTCACGTAGCGCGTATAAAATAGTTTAAACTACCACTTGGGAAGTGTGTGATGAGATTCCAAGATTTCCCAAACGTGCTAGGATGCATTTCCTCTCTTGGATGTTGTTCCCTAAAATATGTGGCAAAGAAGATGATACTGAGTAAAAAAAGGGATTGGTTGCATTTGGGGGTGCTAGTAGCTATCCGGTAAAGGTTAGCGGAATTTTCATTTATATCTACGCGTTTCAAGCAAATGTCCGAAACAATTTTGGGAATAAATAATCTGCGAAATTTGCAACTAAGATAGTTGAAGTAATCAGGCAAGGGCTGGTGGTACTGATTTGTAGCCTCTTTTAAATACATGTACGAGGGGCGGTCAATAAGTTTTTGCGAATCGGTAGGGCAAAACAGAGGAAGGGGATGGCTGTTTGTGGGGGTGTTAGGACAAGTTATGACAAGTCAGGACCTGCAGCAGCACGCTCCTGCCTCGTCTATTTAAGAAGCAGTTGCTGATCGCAGATCGTCAGTCACAACTTTTTCAACAATGGAGAAGGTTGAGTACCGCGCAGTGATCAAATTTTTGACCAAGGAAGGCAAGAATGCAAAATTTCATTACTCCGACCCGACCATGTATATACATCTTACCTTTACCTTCTAACAGAAAACATAAAGGGTTGATAGGTGAATATATACATACTTCAATCTCCTAGTAAGTTCTCTTGCATATATCCTGGAGGCCTCATGGCCTCCAGCAGAATTTGAGTGTTCAAAACGCAGAAAAGAATGATGCTATTCTATAATTTTTAGATTTCTTTGAACGTTTCTTTTCATTCGTTAGCAAGAAATAAATTTGGCTTTGGGATTGAGGAATTTTTTTCTACCACTTGTTCACGATCATAATCCTAACTTGATTTAATGAGTCAATTCTTTTCTTTAAAATTCCATCTTCTTTTTCATAAATATTTTAGCCATATCAATTGTTAATGAATTTCGTTTTCCTTTCGTCAATACAACTTGTAGAATTTCGGTTTTCTTGTTAGAAACTATAATTGCCAACTTTCTCAATCAAACAACGAATTAATTTTACAAATAGGTTACATTATTGAAATTAACGATTTTCCATTAACCGTTAAAGGTCTCTCTTTATCAATCGACGGTCCTAACAAAGACCTAGTCATCATTAGCTGTTGATTGCTTTTGCCTCAAAGGTCAATCAATGTATGCCAAGAAAATTAGAAAGGAAATTAAGGAATATAAGTTGAAAGAGTTTACATATGTTTGTGAGAAATTGCTTGCGCGGAAGTTTATCGTTTTATCTGTTGGAAATTTTGGAAATCTTTCTGGGTGGTTTGGAGAGGCTAAGACCACACACTTGGAAATAATAAATGTTGGAATATGGATCTTTTTACAATTCCAATTTCTGAGATTTTCTATTATCTACCGGACATCACATATAAATAAATGTCATAGATTAAGATTAAATGTATCACTTCTTATCTCTAAGGAGGGAAATGTTATTCTGATATATCGCATAAACAACACGGGCCAAAACAAGGTTGAAATTCAATGCATTAAACAAAATGTTTCACTGTTTGGTTTTATCGACGTACTTTAAAGAAGGATATTGCAATATTAAATGCAGTCTAAGGCTAGTCGTGAGAGGGTTACTACTGTGGTACTGGAACCACGTTATAGAATGGTATTTGACTCATAAGTACCTCATACATGAGCATTTTGTTGACTTATGAAATTTTATTATCCTTGAATGTGATTGATAATTTTTGTAACGCTTATCTCTGAAGAATAAGTTAACGTAAACTTTCCATTAAAAATTTGTGGCGAATTGCAAATTGATGTAAGTGCGTGTGTATGCAAAAGAAAAAAAAGGATGGTGTTGATTGATAGGTGAAAATAGACAAGTGGTGAAAAGAAAAAGAAGTTTGGTAGGGTGCAAAGGGATGCTAGATGCCTGGTGGTCAGGTCTATCACTTTCATAAATGTTATTGTCATGTGTTTCCTGTGTTGTTTTCGTTATGGTTTTTGTTTTATAGCGCTCAAACCATTTGTCATTGTTGGACATTGGACATAAAAAATTAGAAAGTATAGATTAGTAGAGAAAAAGTAAGAGAATATAGTTGTAAAAGGGTTTTGAAAAAGATAGTAAGGTAAGTTTTGTATAAGTTTGATGGTTTTTTCCTGTTGGAAGGGTATCTCCAGGAAAAGTAGACAGTATAGTAAAAATAGTACGTGACAGCAGGGATAAATATATCCCTGGTCAAAGGTTAGCTCTGGCAATGTTAATCTCGTCTTGTGTTTTTGGGGGGTCGAAATTGGTTGGCATTAAATCCTTTGTAGTAACTAGTATAACTCGTTACTACGGTAGGTCAAATTTCGGTGAAATGTTGTAAATTGGGTTGTCATAATCGGTTGAGTGTTAAATGTTAGGGTTGATGTTACCGTTCGGGAAAGGTCTTCTTCAATTTTTCGGCTAGCTTTTGATATATCGCTCGCGATGTAGCGTAGATATTATGGCGATGAGTGTTTTATTCTCGGTCCACTTTTGCTCCTTGGGGAAGGACAGGAGAGTCTTCTCCTTGCCGGATCTCTTCTTACGGAACTCTGCGTCCCTGATAACAACATAAGTGTGGGTTGAGAATTGGACAAGGTCACGGAAGAGAGCCTGCTTTATCAGATTTTTAGGTAAGCCAGCCTCATAGTCCCATTTGTATTTTCCGGCCCTAAGACCATCGACAATATCTTCTGGGCCTGCGTCGTCAGGAAACTAGTTCCCTCGGCAGCAAAAACTCTGAGGTTTAACATCCTCAAGAAGTACATGTACCTGGAAGCCAGATTCTTTAAGAACGGGGACATACTTGGTTGACGTGACTGCAAGGCCTTTTGGGGCGGGGTGAATGCTCGACCTTCTTAGGCCTCACAGCAGCGGCTTCCTTCCGCTCGTCTTGTGCTTCTGTTGGGGTAATTGGGTGTTTCTGTGAGTCCGTTTGTGCCTTCTGCCGGGCAGCCATAGCTTGCACTCGAGGATCCCGTGAAAGGGCATTACTAGTGTCCGGAGCTTTTTGGCTGCTCTTCTCAGTCTTCGGTTGGAGATTCACTCAAAGTACCTCGTTTGACGGAGGGATTTTGAGGACACATTTTTCCATGCCGTTATTCACGAACATAGGGCTCACTTCATTCGTGAATGTGCCAGGCTTGGTCAAGTTAGCAATCTGGGCATAATATATGCAACACATTACTTTGGTCGACTTTTTGTTTTAAATTTGCAGGTATGTAGGTGCAGTGGCAACACTACTCTCTTCGACCGTTGCATTGGCAACCTTTGCTTAGGTGGCGTTAGACTTCCTTTACTCCTCTTTTCTGCCTTTATGATTCTGAAGAATCTCGTCCGTGATTTGGTCAATCGAATGTCCTCCAACCCGGTGGTCGAGGCGTCGAAAGGGTCACACTCCTATGTGTGCGTATTTGTGGCGGTGTCTAAGGTATGTGATCAATTTTCGAAGAGTGTCTGAGGCACGCGGGAAGAAGAGGGCGTCGATGTTCGCCTCACTCGCGCAGATAGTCGCCTAGCTACTTGCAAATCAATTAGCCGTCCGAAATCAATATAGAGCTCGCCGTCAATTCTCTCGAAGACCTTGCTCCTGTCCGGTTATTTCAGGCTTGGCAAGGTCCTTAGGGCACTACGCTGCGTTTCCCTCATCTCTCCGTCATTACACCCAAGGGCGTACTTTGGGAGGGAATCTGGAGGGAGCCGAGTCTGTAAGTGAGTGTAACTGGGTGTGTATGTAGTTTTAGGGATCCGTTATGAAAATAAGTAAAAGTGTTATGTGGAGGAGGTGGAAATTGTCCAATCAACAAAAGGCCACTTTACCTTCAGGCAGCGCAAAGGAGTCCTTCTTTCTTTCCCTCAACTAGCCTCCAACAAGGCAAGTCAAGGAGAAAAGAGCCACTTCCGAACGTATCATTGCTGATTGAATAATTGGTCACGCACAACAAAGCGGTAACCAATCAACCTCATTCGAATGAAATCCAATCGAAATTTCAAGAATTTGACCGTACCGATACACGAGTATGCAAAAGAACAATCCAAGCGACAAATGAAGTCAGTGTCTCTATATTTTATTTATTTATTTATTCATGTAGAAAGCTGGTTAAAATATTAGAGACCACCTCCTCACTTACGTGGAGTGGGGGACAAGGGAAGAGAGACAAATTGACGAGATTTCAATACAGGAGGAGGTAGGAATTTTGCCTGGGAATCTGGCCACTGAGTTTTTCCTTAACAATTTACACTTTAGTATAAATTACCATTTGGAGATAGAAGGAAAAAATACTTGTGATATTTCTATACAAAAATATTTAGGGCGCAAAATGTAAAAGATTATATACAACTAGAATAGAACAACACATCAATTTAGTCACAATAATAAGGGTGAATGGTAGTTGAATTAAAAAACAATAAATATAGTGTCCAGAGTCAGAAATTTTAAAACAAGGTTAAATCGGCACATTAGGCACTTTCGGTTAGATTTTGATTCAAGATTATGATTCTAAACTTAGAGAAATCAGTTTATAGTCAGTATGCAAGTTGGACGTATGTTCACCTGCAGATGTACGGTGTTGCTACCTTTTTTGGCGGGGGGCATGAGCGAGTTTTATCTCTTCCCATCATGTAGCCTCAACATGTCGTCTACAGTGCCTGGTAAGAGAGTAGCCTCAAGGGTGTCCCAAATGGCAATGCTGCGTGAATGCAGGAAGACATTCATTATCTCCAACCCAGTTCTGCGATGAAGCTCCCTCAACGTGACACAATCGTCCCATTTCACGTTTAGTATAGGGCCTGATTTTGTACCCTCTGCAGTTGAATCATCCTGATCCTTGAAGCCGTGTTGAAAGGGACTCTTGGATACAGCAGCTTCGTTCTCACTAGGGATGTATATAATTTCTTTTTGTTTTGTATGCCAAGATTGCGAAATCGGTGGAGTTCGCTGACTTCAAGTTTCGCAACTTGAACCTTCGAGTTGATGTGGCTTCCTATGCCGCTTTAAGAGATCCTAAAGCCTATGATACTCGCGCTTGGAAAATATTTTATTGTTGAGTTCTCTAGTGGGATGGGCTCCATCTTCCGTCTTCCGATCGCGACTAAAGCGAATTTGTTCTGCTTCGTCTGGATCTTCACTTTTCTTCGTATCGGGAGATTATCTGGGCTTCAGATGGAGTCGACCTCGACATCACTATTCCAGATCTGGTAGGGCGAGTCAAAATCTGGGTGATGTGGTCCGCGTACTGTAAGTTGAGGGTTCGGGGAAGTAGAGGTTTTGGAATGTCCCTAGTGTAGATCGTAAAGAGGGTGGGAGTCAGACACCCTCCTTGGGAGACTACAGATAGCAGGTCAACTGGTTTCACGAATGAATGCTATCACCGCTCTCCTACTAATTAGGCAACTTTATAGGATTTTCCCAAAATGGGGGGATAACCCTCCATTGTTCTATATCATGTCAAAGGCATTCTTCACGTCCCGGCAGACCACATCCACCATACAGCCAGACGCAAGCCCCTGAGCCGCATGTTGATATGCTAAGGTAATTGCATTCTCCGTGCTCTTTCTTTTTGCGAAAGCCATGTTTTTTGTCGTTCTGCAGTGAGTGCGACGACAGATAGGAGACCAACCTGTTGTTCAGGATCCTTTTGAATACTTTTCCAATTATTTCTAGGAGTGAGATCCGCCTGAAGTTCATCACTTGATCCCTTGTTTACGAATAAGATAATTTTGCATGTCTTCAGGCCGTCCGGGAAGTATCCTGCCGCTAATGCTGCGTTGAAAAGATTTAGTAACTTGGTTTTTGTCCCCACCGGAGGTGCTTTTGGGTGCCTTGTTGTTATTTGGCTTAGGCCTGGAGCTTTATGCTTAAGGCCAGAGATTGAGAGTCCAACTCTTCTTGGGTGATAGCCATGCTTTCCAGGGCGCACTCTCGCAGCCTATTGAGATTTGCGGTTATATGGGGAGTGAATCTCTTGTAGTGCCATTTCATGTGCTCAAGAACTCTGTCCTCGAATCCCAGATAATAAATTTTCCTCCTCTTCTTCGGAGATGTGGAAAAGTCGCTCCATACTTCTCGAAAATCTTGGCTTTTTCTTATGGAGTCCTAGCGCACTTGTCCAATACACTATTGGCGAGTCAGTGTTCGAAGTTGGTCTTCCTGTTAACTTGCTGATAGTCTTGTAAGACCTTTTGGAGTTGTCTTGATGTCTAGGTTATGGATCATGTGGTCCCATTTCTCCCTAATATTTTGCAGTAGCGCATCGTTCACTTGTTGTTTTAGCTGCTGGACTAGCGCAAAGTTCATTAGGCAGGCGTATCCAGCAGCCCGGACGCCGTTGTAAATCGTCTGAAATCACTGCTGTAGGATGATCCTCTCCTGTGTGGACGAGTCGGCATTAGGATATTGTGCCTTGTGTTCAGGATTACGTTGTCTGCGGTGCCAAAGTCATCAACTAAGCTGGACAACTCCTTGTCTATTTGATTTTATGTGGCACCATCCATATCAGGAATTACCTCTGGGAATTACTTCCTGTAGGCTTCCCAGTCTGAAGCTGAATCGTTTTTTCTTAGTGTCGAGAGTATGGGTATGGGAGCGCTGGGCCACCGTGATGACAATAGGGATATTGTCGTGGTATGAGATTATATTATATCAATACCATATCATATTTATGGGGAAGGGACCAATAACTTGAAGGCGAACCGACAAAGGGACGGCACGCTTCGAGTTTCGAGGGGCTGAATAGCGAGAAAGAGTGCAAGAGGTCAGGTAAAATTTGGGCAATGGCAAAACTCATGGTTATTTAAAGAGGCATTAACAAAAATATAATTTTATTTACATAAAAATGAAAGGAATGATGGGCAAAATTACATCGGAAAACGAGGGGGAAATGGTAGTTATGCATCAGACTATGAAGGTAAAATTTAATATATTACAGGAGGAGACTATCCAAATGGGGGGAGGAATTAACTCAAATGGGTTACTGAAGGGAGAGAAGGGTTGGCTTACGGAGGATTCCGTGAGACGTTGGGGTAAGGGTTCACGGATGTATTCTGAACGTAAGGCGAGGGCGCTCAGAGCTTCTGAGCACGAACTTAAAGTGATGACGGTTCTCCAAAAAGGGAGGAGGGGCGGTAACAGCCGGTCCAGGGGAGAGTATTTCGGCCACCCGATAACGATGAGCGGACGAGCAGGGCTTCGACAGGAGTTGATGAGTGAAGTCGGAAAAATCCCACGGTAGCGATCTTTAATTGAATTACCTCACTGGATGGGGCTAATTCCGACAGACAAATAGTTCAGCCGTCACTTTGCTTCGTTGTTAGCACTTGACTTGGAACTAGGGAAATCTTCTTGGGTCAGGGCGAGACTTCTCAACTCTGTGTCTGCCTCATGGGAAACGAGCACTATATATGTCTGAGGCTGCTCTCCCCGCGGAGGGTGAGTGGGAAACAGCTCTACTCTCGAATGGACTCGAACCTTCTTGCCGAGGAAATTCTAACCTGTGGACCGTGGTGGATGCGGTTCGAGGATACCGCTTTTGGAAGGGAGAGGGAGATAGGCTTACCAATTTAAGCCTAACAGAACCTTCTCTGGCACTTGGAACTTCCGTGCTGGAAAAGAAATTCCACGTGGAATTCCCTCACAGATATAGTCCTGGATGTAAGAAGAACAGGCTGCACATGGTAATGGGAAGAGAGGTTGGGGGCTGTAGGCACGAGGTCCGGCTTAGTTGCCGATCCTGGATACATAAACGTCGGGAAGTCCAATCCTCTTAGCTGCGCCTCTGCGTAGGAGTAAATCGAGGTTCCTACCTCGACCGTCTGCTCGAGCGTAGCCACCTATACTTGATCGTTTGTTAAGGTCGCGGGCGAGGATAACGGAATGGGCCCTCCCAAACAGGGTGAACATATCGTGGATCGGAAGGTAATCGCTTCTTGTTGGGTGGTACCCTGATTCTACTTCAATCTTCCCCAAGTATGTCTTTAGACTGACGGACAAGAAGGACTCGTCCATTTCTCTCCCCTTCACAAACTGCATTCCAGATCACATTGATATTGCTGCACCATCAAATCTTTCGCCATTCAGGTTTTTTTTTAATAACGTCGTAACTGTAGATCTTAATGTGGTCTTCATCTTTTATTCTAGTCTCGGAGAGAAGTAGGAGATCCGGGTAAATTTCCCTTCTTTGTTGTATAACTGGTGTTTGTGGTTGGCCCATCAGTGCATATTGTGTGCAAGAATTAACAGTCTGTTTATTGCGGCCATTGTTAATTCCTAGGTTTGCTGGGAGACATCTGGTACTTCGAAGTGCTGTACGGTTTGCCAGAACTGAGTTTTTTTTGTAAATACTCGGCTCGTATAATTTGATCGTCGAGCCATACAGTTTTACACGTTTTTCGAGCAGGGCGGTCTTACCCTCTTCTTCCTTATTGGTTGAGTCATAAAACCACCTAAGGTATCCTCTACGTAGTTCCGTGGTGATGGCCTCAGTGGTGAAGGTTTCCTGATTGCGTCAAAATTTTGTTCACCGAGATGACCAGGTTGATCTGCTTAGCATCGAACGAGTTATATTTTGAGGATTGTCCGGAGTCGCCTTTTGGTGCGGGTTTACCCTCTTCTGTTTTGAACCGAATAGTTTTTTGGCGGATAGGCTCTAAGAATGACCTGACGGCGGCCATCGGTTCGTCCGCAGGCGCAGTTGTCACGAACTTTGGGTCAGTCTCTCCAGCTTGATTCGGTGTAGCGGCAGATGGAGTGGGAATTACGTTCCGCAGGGTGAGAACTTTGTTGGGGGGGAGGGTTGGTGGGGAACTTTAGGGGTTCCATGCAGTTTGCCTCCATCATTTTGTTAAGCCCTGTGTTGAATGAGCCAGGGGATGCGTAATTTAGAACGTACGCGTCTAGAATACACGACATCAGTTTAGTTGGGGTTGAATCTGACAGGTCTAGGATTATTTGAGGTTGGGATTGGTTGGCTGTCAGAAAAGGTGTAGTCTTTGCCGCACTGGCTTATGTCATGTTCGAAGAGACACTATAGGCTGTCTTTTTTTGCGGTTGAGATATTCCTTGTGCACAGCGCACTGCATGCTAAAGGTTTCATGAGGCGCTAATCAGTTTAGGCACATCTTAGTCTGCGAGACATAGCGCATCCATGAGTGTGCTTCTTGTCGGAGCAGAGTGTCTTCTGTTTATCGGGGCAGTTGCGAGTGGCGTGGTCATCCACATTATAGCAAAAAAAGCACGTCAACAGGTAAGAATGCTTATCATGAGAGATTTGCAGAGGCCTGATTACCATACTGAAGTGCCTCAGTCCAGTCGTTTGAGCCTTTTCCGCCATCTTTGTTTCCTCGAAGACCAATTTGAAGATGTGCGTTAGGTTACGGAACTTTATGACTTCTGCGACCTTAGCCCAAGCATGATTTCTTTCTATTTCGGTCCAGATTTCTTCCACGGTTGTAGCCCCTACGCAGGAGTCTATCTGTCTACGTATTACCCCCTTTCTTGCGGTGACTGAAGGAAATGGTTTCGGCTCGAGTCCCATTTAGGCCAGCAGCTCTGATGACTTCTTGTAGGTAGGTTTTTCTAAATCGCCTTGATTACGACATATGGCTGCGTATCTATTCCAGAGTTCAAGGATTTTTTTATGCCAATATCCAGTTGTTCGAAGATTACCTCGAAAACTTGGGACTTAGAAGGAAGATCTGCATTAGTTTGGCGAAGCGAGATCAGAAGGTTCGGTGACTCCCCGGGGTGTTAATTGGTCCGTTGTCACCCTTAGCCCATCAACAGACACGGTGCTAACTACACCCTCCCAACCTCATCGCCCACGTTCAAGAGAGGAAAAGGATGAATCTCTAATCAGTCGCCCTGTGAACGTTTTTGAATCATTGAGGTGGACAGAAACACTAGATATCTCCAATCAGTCTATCACTTTCCCACTGAGTCCCAGGAGGGGAGGCTGGGTAGGGAAGCACTGATACCTAGCTTTCAAGCAGAGCAGACACAGGCTAAATCTCCAATCAGCCCGCCTACACTTGCTACTGCCTCTTGTGAGAGCCACCGAAACAGGAAGATTCTCCATTCAGTCGGTAGCTACCCTTTAGTGGGTAGATATTTCAACTGGAGTTCTCTGGGAGGAATCCTATGCTTTTTTAGGGCGTTTCATCTCAAGCAAAACTGCTCTCTGTGTGGAGTTTGCTTCAACTTAAAAGCCTGGAGACAGCGGAAGCTGTCCAGCTTTGACCCACTAAGATGTAATAGTCACGGAATAGGAGGCGTTCTCTTATCTTTGGCCTTGCCTTCTTTACCGGAGTGAAGATTCCGAAGCGTTGATTACTCAATCTAAGCTTCCTATCGGCAATAACAATGATCTGTCTTTGTATAACGGTTCACGGTTTATTAAGAATGAATTACATAGCGAGATTACATAAATGTAAATATATAGCAGACAGTGTGGAAAATAAAATTTAGCCGAGAAGAGATAGTTATAAGTATAAGTAAGAAGATAAGGTTCGCGGAGACGTAGAAATCAAATTTCTTCGCTCTATACAATACAAATTTCAGATTTACTCATAAGAGTTAATAGTTTATAGTTAGACAAAATTTACATATATATTTACACATTATTATATATTTCTAACGATAACTACACATTATTTTAATTACTTTACATTATTTCTACGCGTTTGTTGTAAAAACTTTTTTAGTATTCTATTTCACTCTAGCTGATGATTTTAATCTTATTTTAAGTCACTTATTTGATTAATTCACAATAGATAATTTGATACTAGATATATTTCATAAATTATTTAACACACTTTCTATTGAGCTCTTAAAAAAAAACAAAAAAAAAACCCTTTCTATGTACACTTTTCAAAATCACTGATATTATCAATTATTTTATCATTATTTATTTAATTCACTTTTGGGCTTATTGTTATATTTTATAGAGTTGTATTTTGCACTTTCATTTTAATTCGGAAGTTTTTTGTCCACTTTTTATGGCTTTGAATGTTGACATGTTCATGGCGTGCACATGCAATGGTGAGATGAACACCGTGCCCTTCAACATCAATGCTGCAATTTCGTCCGGTGAAAAAGTTCCCTCGAAGGTCCACTTGAATAATCCCTGGGCAATGGCAAGTAGCATAAATTCTGGGTCCTCTCTTGTGGGAGGGCACAGGGCAGAGCCAAATACCTTGAGGCCCAAGTCCTTGCCTTCAAAGAAGTAACCGTTCTCCACGACTTTCTTTATCTCGGTTAGGGAGACCTCCGTGTATGCCTTTTCGTGCGCTTCTTCTTCGTCCGACGATTTTTGTTCGTTTGTCTTTTCCTCTGTTTTTTTCTTCTTTTTCCCATTTTCACTTTCTTTTTGCTGCTTTCTTCGTTTCTCCCTCTCCTTCCGAATTTTCTTCCGTTATTTTGAGTTCTTCGGTAGGGGACTGCGTCGGGTCCTCATTTGGTTGATGTTGCCTTTGGGATTCGTCGGTAAACTGGATATTAAATATTCCCGCCAAGTCTGGATTTCGTGGAACCAGAGTTTTTTGGTAACTCCGTTCTTCTCTAGAAGACGGTTAAGTTCTTCGGAAAAGGAGCCGGAGTTATCCAGGTTAGCCATGTAAGCAAAGATGATTATTGTCATGATATATCTACCCGCCTCTGGCATCACCAGCTTCGAAGCACTTGTTGTCACGAAGTTCATCGGGGCCGTCCCTTGAGCGTAGTTGGTCTTGGTTCTTGCCTCTTTTTCCTTTTTTATATTCTCCCATTTTGTACGTATGGCTTCTTTGCGGATTTGACATCTCATGGCCAATGCCCTATGGTCGCCTCCACAGTTGACGCACTTTTGCTTCCCTTCCGTGCAATCTTTCCAACCGTGCCCGGATTTGGCAGAGTAGGATCAGGCAACTACCTTCGCCGTGCAGTCCTTTGTTAAATGTTTTTTGACTGCATAGGATTTGTAGCAGAAGTCGATCGGTATGTAGTCTTCTGTTTCTATTTACTTAGGTGACACCCAAGCAGGTGATAACCCAAACAGCCCACCTTTCTTAGCTCTTCTCGCCATCTTGATGCTCGAGAAGATGAGCTTCATTATACGCTTTCCTTTGCCGAATTTTTCCACCTTAAAAATGTTGGCCCATGTCTGCTAGGCTGACAGCTCTGCCTTGATTTCTTCATTGGTGTTGTCAGTAAAGAGTAGGTCCAGCTGACGAAGAATAACTATGTTGCACTAATATTTCTTGTGGTATGTTTTCCTTTAGTCCTATTTTTTGGAAGTGGACCATGGCCTCATTCGAGACTAGCCATTCCACATCCTCCATCGTGTGGCAGATTGACGCGTAGCCAGTCGGGATGTCATTTAGCCTGATGAGGACTATAATAATATGTTTGTAGATAGCCTCAATCACTTCGTTTCCTGGCGGTTTAGCTCTCCTCCATATAATTCGAAAGGAAACTTTCTTACAGTTTTGGGGTGCCTACCTCATGGGGCCATACTGAGTAGTGGGCTTCCTCTCCTTGGGACACCCTCCTTCTACGCGCGGAAAGTTAGATTTCGACCCCACGAGCAAAGAAAAAGATTATCTTGTTAAAATGTCTTTCTAAAGTAAAACGCCTTTACCACGATAAAACTTAATAAAAGCTTCAGCTGAACCCAAATGAAAATCTTATGACTGAACAAAAAAAAAATCTGTCTTTGTATTTTGTGTCGTTTGAGGGCTAACGTTAGTTTGCCAATAAAATTCCCCTAACGATGATTTGTCAATTTTGTATCTGTAATGATTAAGTAGAAAATCTATATATAGTGTAGCATTTTGTAAATAAAAAAACTGGACTTTCGAGTCCTACTAAAACTAAACAGTAACCAAAGACCGGAAAAGACGGAGGTATTCGAAGCCATCTTTTATAAACTCGGAATAGGACTCAAACGACTATTTGAGACTAACAGAGGCTACACAGTCATTTGTCATACGAAAAATGACCTAGAAAAAATAACCTTAGCGGAAGGCGCGCTAGAACTGGGCAAGATTGGCCTAGAACCATGGCCATCCTCCAGCTCTGGCAGCGAGGAAGGCAATAATTTGCAGAAGTGAAGACCCCTGGGTAGGTGAAAGATTGGCCGAAGAAATTAAGACAGAGATAGAGAGGAACCATCAATGGGCGGAAGTGACTGAATCAGTCAAGTTCCGTAACTTCTCCCATGTTTTCAAAGTAATATTTAAGAACTTGGAAATGGCAGCAAAAGCTAAGGAAACAGGCCTCAGACTGTTTTCTATGGTAATTTCCACTGATCTAGTTGAGCGGAAAAGGTTTTTCGAGCTTCTTACCTGCTTCAACTGTTACAAGGTCAAATAGCACTCAACCAGCGCCTGCTCCGACTCTGGGAAGCCAAAGATCTGCTCCGAGTGCTCCCAGACCGGGCATGACTGGATGCACTGCGTGAGCAACAGAAAAATCTGCATTAACTGTGCAGGGAATCACTGCACCCTGAGCATGCAGTGCCCAGTCAAGAAGCAAGAACTTAGAAAAAAAGAGAGGCTGCGGATAGACCGAAACGATCTTACGTGGCTACCGCAAAACTACAAACTCAACCGAACGTAACGCCGACTCAGCCCCAGATCGTTTTGCAACTGAGCGACACTACCCCTACCAAAATGCTGCCATGCATTCTGAATTCACACGTGATAAACTTAGCTTGCCCTGGTTCATTTAACACTCAAATGAACAAGATGCTAGCGGCTAACAACATGGAAACAATTAAATTCCCAGACAATCTTCAATCCGAAAAAGTCCTCTCGTCATCGTACCCTAATACAAAACCAGCACAAACAGCGGATAGTTCGGATGTAGATAAATTCCAAGATATTATGGTGATAACAGCTCAACACCAACAAACCGAGGCCCCCGCACCTCCACCTAGCTCGTTCAAGCAGAAAAAAAACAAGAAAAATAAAGTAGAACCAAAGGTTCAGGAAACAGACGCTGAACCAAAAGAGGATAAGCTCCAGTTAGACGGCTGAGAAATCAGACTCAGCGCGGCTTTGAACTCTCAAAACATCTAAAAAAAGAGATCTCCACAGAGGATGTGGCAGCAGGAGTCAGAAAAGGACAGATAAAGTGGTGCTAAGACTCACCAGTTACCGGGGAGACAATCAAAGCCTTCTTACTCGCCTGCAAAACCAAGTTTTACAACGAAAACTTTAGGCTCTATGACCCGGAACTGTACAAGAAATTAAAATCTGGCCGTCAAACGTCCAAAGAATAATAAAGACTAATGGGATAGCGTATAGAAATAGGCTAACCATCTTGGCACACAATGTGCGAGGATGAGAACCTAACAAAAAAAAATTATTCAATGTCTAGAGAAAACTAGACCCAGATGTTCTTCTGCTGTCTGAAACCAGCGTCAAAGACGAAGACAAACAGAAGATCTTTTGCATATAATGTTATACAAAAGAACTGCACAGGAGAAAGATTTGATGGTGCGTTAATAGCAGTAAAAAAGGAGTTACAGTTGAGACAAGGAAACCCTATGGATGATTTGACTCTTTCGATCATCTTCAGGTGCTCAATGGGTGACATAGAACTAAGCGCGGGGTACCAGACCCCTCGAAGGTCATATCTTCCTTATCATGACCTATACACCCTTTTCACAAAACAGCACCCAGTACTATTCGCTGGGGACCTTAACGCCAGGAATAAAGCAGCATGATACTTGTCTACAAACACAAGAGGTAGAATACTAGATCTCTTAGATAGAAGGGGCGTTGCAGAGCGCATTGGATCGGACTTTCCCACGTTTTTCTACCCAGGGTCAGCCACCAAACCTGACGTCGTGCTCACGAACCCTAACTTCCTTTTCCACCAACTTATCTCTCCAGGGCATTTAACATCAAGTGATCATCTGCCCATACTGATCAGCATTGCAACTACCCCTATCTCAGTCCCAGTTTTCCCAAGAAAAGACTTCTGGAATGCAAAGTGGGAAGATTACAGGAGGGCATTCTCAGAAGTTATCCCTGATTTAAAGGGCGCATCCGAAGAAGATTTGGATGAAGAATTAACCGCTATTAACGACTTCATCTCTAACCCTGACGCTATAGCTATCCCACGCAAGAGAGAGTGGCGCTACAGCATTGATTCTCCAGAGTCTACAAAACCATCCTCAACTTGGGCTATACTAGACCCATGGATTTTTGATTTGTGCAGTTTCTCAGAAGTCATCTGAATTCCATGCTAGGAACCGAAGTCCGAAAAAAATGGAATAGTCTTATAGAAAAGTTAGACACCGAGAGGAACCAAAATGCCTTTTGAACCACCATCAGCAAATGAAAAGGGAACACTCGCACCCGAGGCCAAACTGAAATCAAGCATGAAGGAACTAAGGCGGTCACCCCCAAGGAGAAACAGAAGCTGTTCCGCGGAGTTTGGGAAAATGTCTTCAAGATATCAGAGGAAGAAGAGGAAGACTTTAACCTAGGCTTCAAGGATCAGGTCCTCGAGTACATGAAGAGGAGAGAAGGGAGGTTTGACCCTTATAGAACCACATGCTACCATCGGTTTCAAGGCAACTCTCAGGACGGCAAGAGAATATCAATGAAGGAACTATTGAATTCCATTTCCTCATTCAAGTCTAAAGCCCTGGGGCGCAGCCAAATTACTACCAGGCATTTAAAAGAAGGTCCGGAGAGACTTAAAACCAGTCTGCTGAACCTGTTCAATGCGTCTCTAGCAATGGGATACATCCCGGATGGCCTGAAGACCTCCAAAATGATCTTCATACCCAAACCGGGAAAACCATCTAAACAGGTTTTGAATTATAGACCCATGTCACTGCTGGAGACCATTGGGAAGGTTTTAGAAAAAATTCTCAACAGCAGACTAGCTAAACATCTAGCTGAAAAGAACCTTGTGAACGAAGAACAGCACGGATTTAGAGAGCACCAAGGCACTGAGACAGCAATAGCTCATATGCTGCAACACGCAGCAGCATGGCGAGAGAGGTCGTTGGATTGACGTCGTCTGCAGAGACGTAAAAAAGGCCTTCGACAAAGTCTAGATCGAAGGCCTGAAATACAAAATCTCTAGGCTGAAACTCACTCCCCACTTCGAAAAAATCCTCTGCAGCTATCTAACCAATAAGCGAGCGGTGATAGCCTTCGAAGCGCACACAGAGGAAGCCTTTGACATCGCCTCCGGTGTTCCTCAAGGAGAATGCCTTAGCCTCACTGTCTTCACCATCTACACAAGAGACATCCCTAAACCAGTCGACAGAAAAAACTAAATATACAATAGGCGGATGATGTCACCCAAGTTGTTGTACGGAGGACAAAGTCGGCAAGACTGATGGCTAAAACCACGGCAGCAGAAGCCGAGAAAATCTCGAGCTTCGAATGTTGCTGGAAGATACAAACAAATGTGGCTAAGTTCTCCGTAACTGCAATAGGAAGACATCGCACCGTCCCTTTCAATATAGGAAACACGGACATCGCTTACTCTCCTCGCGTGTCTATTCTTGGTTTCGGACTCTCCAGTTCCAAAATAAGCAAGCACGTGAGACCTAGGATTGGACATGCAAAAAACCGAACTTGACAAACTCCATCGATTTAGAAACCTCACACTAACTAACAAAAAAAAGCTATACATCAGTTTGGTTAGGTCCAAGCTGGTGTACTCCAGCATACCACTCAACGTTGCAGAAAGAGTGCAGAACCAATGACATAGATTTATCACTGGCTCCAAGTGGTTCGATATATATATATATATATATATATATATATATATATATATATATATATATATATATACGCATATACACATAAATAATTTAACATATGTGTAAAAAAAAGAAAAAAATGAGCACGAATCCATATAAGAATCTGAACATTGGAGATGGCCCGTAAACCAGGAAACTACACTAATAGTAACCTAATGCTTGTTTCATTTCCACACTCCCCCTCCCTCTTTTTATTCACTATTCACCTCCTCTTTTTTACAACTTTCTACAAAGAAGAAGAACAAGCATCAAAAAAGATCAGAAAGCCAACGCTTAAATACCCTGATTAGCCCACTGTAGAACCCAGTGTCAGAGTCACCTGGACAAGGGGTAGAAGTGCAACCTCCGGTTGAAACCCCGGGGGCCGAGCCAGGACCATAGAGGGAAGTACACCCGTCTCTATGTAAGCCGAATGCTGTTCTGATACCCAAACCCGCAAAGGGAACCACCCCCAGGTAGTGCTGGTTGATTCCACACTAACCAACAAAGAGTCCGCCATACAATCACACCTCGTGAAGGCCCCCTAGGTTCATCCGCTCATCATCATCCTCCGACTAAGGTAACTTACAGTCGCGAAGGCGGCGAAACCCCGGAGTGGAGAGAAAATTAAGAACAAAAAAGGGACACAACTGTCAACCCAAACTAAGAGTAAGAAGGAAGAAAGAATCAGCTATTCATGGAAACCCAACAAAGAAGAATACAGATAAGAAGACTCAGAGCTCCATGGCCACAACCATGGAGCTCGCCAATACAACAAGGATTCCTCTTCAGACACTGCCTGACCAAGAGAGACCAGACAGATGGACAGTCTTCGCATTGGTCTTTGGGACGCTAAATTTCTCACTCATAAGACTATTAGAGGTTGAAACGGGCTACATTGCAATTTGCAAGAAGGAAAACGACGTCGAGGCGCTGACGAAAGAAGCCTCAATCGACGCTTTAAAGACCATAAATCTACAACCAAACATCCCGGCTGAAATCCTGACCCACCGAAGCATTATATGCAGAAGGTTGGACCCATGGATCGGACATCAAGGAAAGTAGGAAATCGAGAAAGAAATTGAGAGGAATCACAGCTGGGCAAAAATCTTGGAGGTCATAAAATTCAGAAATCGAAGAGAAAACAGTGAATACAACTATGTACTTAAAGTTGTATTCGCTGAAACAGAAATGGCAAGGAAGGCGAAGGAAGCCGGGCTCAAGCTGTTCAACGCAAGTATAAGCAGTAATCGAATGGAATGGGAAGATTACATCCCAGGTTAGAGGTGCTTCCGCTGCTTTAAGATGGAGAGCCACATCACAAAAGAATGCAAAGCGGAACAGTAAACATGCTCTAGGTGCGGCGAGCTGGGCCATAATTGGAGGACATGCAAGAGCCCCCAGGAAAGATGTGTCAACTGCAAGATGGGACACAGAGCCATGACCATGGTATGCCCATTAAAGAAAGAAATAATAAGGCAAAAGGCCAACGAAAAAAGAGAAGCCAAAGTTAAGAGGAAGAATATCACATATGACCAGGTCGCGAAGGCAGCTCTAAACGAGTATGACGCGAAGAAGTTGTACCTAAAATTGACAGCGAGATGCTAGTCAAAATATTGACCTGCATAATGTACGCGCACGCGCGGAACCTTATGAGGCCAAGGACATTCGAAGATGAACTAAATGCTATGCTGGCGAAAAATGGGATAAGCCCCATGGTTTTCCCCCAAAACCCAGCATCTGAGGACATCCTTCAAATGAAATATGCCCCAACGGTACCCCTAAACACTCAAGAGAAATTCACACTAAAGACGACGGAGAAGAAGACTGACGCGCAACAACCACCTAGAAGAGAAGACCCACGTATCCTAGCCCAGAAAAAAAGAGATCAGGAGCAAAAGAAAGGAACCAGAAGGAACAACCACCGAGGCCGAATCCGACAGCTCGGAGGGTGAGAGGGAAACACCAAAAAAAACAGAGAAAAGCAAAAAAGAACATAAAGAAAAAATAGACGGAAACGATATCATTCTAAAGATATACGCCAGTAAAGATTCCCCGTTTCCTAGAAAAATATCATTTAAAGTCTCCTAGAAGGAATCAGATCAGGCATATACAAATGGGAGTTGGATGCCGACGTAGACTCAGAAAAGGTGGAAGACGCAGTAATACTTGACGACATAGAACTCAATGAGGACTACTGTGAAACTAGAATCCCGCAAGAGTACACAAATATAGGGTGGGGAAGAACAAGAAAGGACAAGAAGTAACCACTAACAGACAGGACAACCGACAGACACAAACATGGAAAGGACAAACAGCAGACTAACTATAATGACACTGAACGTAAACGGATGGACAGTAAAAAACATAGTATACAGTAACATATTTAGGGAGACAGACCCAGACATCATTCTTATCAGTGAACATGGACTCGACACAAGAACGCAAAAAATTAAAATTCCAAATTACATGAGTTCAGCAAAAAATTGCTCCCAGGAAAGGTATGACGGGGTGGTGATCGCGACTAATAAAGAACTTAAGTTCAAACACTTACCTGAGCTTGACGAATCCTTTATGGCGATTGCTATCCCGACACTCGTAGGTGATCCTTGTTGTAGCGGCGGGGTACCAACCTCCTAGGAAAAAGTACCTACCAATACACAACTTCAACACACTATGTGCGTACCAAAGAAAAGTATTCCTCGGAGGTGACCTTAACGCAAACTTGGGAGAAACTGGTTACAAAAAGACTAACGAAAGAGGCAGGAATCTGCAACTCTTACTGGACCGAGAAAGACTAGACATAATTTCACCTGACTTCCTGACATTCATAAACTCGTGGACGGCGTCGAGGCTGGACGTTGTCTTGGCCAGCTGCAACCTCCCTTTTAACCACCATAGCACTCCGGGACCACCCGTCCCGAGTGTAAATATCTATACTCACAACCATTTCCCTTGTGCCCATTTAGATCCCGGTGCAGAAAAGAAAGTCATTCGCTCGAGCCAACTGGGCGAGGTACCGGGAAATGCTAAGCGAATACCAGCCAGCAGATCTGAATGGAGCAATACTCGAAGAGATGATGAAGAACTGGAGATATTAACAACCTCGATCATCAGGGCAGATAGGAAGAGCGTCCAAACAACATCATATAGACCGCTCCCCCAGCCAAGATGGACATACGAGATGAAAAGTATAGCAAGGGAATATAGGGAACTCTATGACAGGTTGAGACGCACGGTAACGAGCAGAGAATTAGTGGCGGGATGCGGCACCTTGAAGCCGAGCTAACGCGAACAATAAGGGAAAAGAAGACAGATAAATGGGAACAATTAATCGACAACATTGATGACAAAGACAATCCCGACAAATTCTGGAGACAGATAAAGAGACTCAGAGGTACAAATAAAAGGGAAAAAACAAGAATCAAGGAGGACGAATCATACACCGAGGAACCAACAGATCTCGAAGTACGGTTCAGGGAGCACTGAAGAGAAGTCTTCTCAATTACTCCAGAGGACAACGAAGACTTCGCCTTAGAGTTTGAAGATGAGATCATCGACGAGTGAATGATGTTATTGAGCGGATATACCCGTACCCGCACGTCTCCGAAGAAAGGGAGATGATGGGACACGGGAGGGCAATAACAATGCAGAAACTCGTTGATGCCACCAAATCCTTCAAACATAAAGCTTCAGGTTGGTCGGGAATAAAAAAAGCGAATATAACCAACGCTCCACTGCAAGTGCACCATGGAATGCTGAACGTAATGAACGCAGCCATGAACACCGGCTATTTGCCTAATGCGTTTAAAACTTGCAAAGGTTATATTCATCCCGAAAGGGAACAGACCTCCCGACCAGCTCCTAAACTATAGGCCAATCTTACTCCTGGAGTTTATAGGAAAGATCTTTGAAAAGATCATAGCTGACAGACTACAGAGTCAGCTAGAAGAGAATAATGCACACAACTACCAACAACACGGCTTTCGCAGAGAAAGAGGAACCGACACAGCGCTCGCACTGCTCTCATAAAAACGCGAAATCCAGGGCGGAGGGAAAATACGTCGACTTAGTCCTTAGAGACGTACAAAAGGCCTTTGACAAGGTTTGGCTGAGGGTTCTTCAATTTAAGATTTTAAACCTTCGGCTAAACCCAGTCATTGAAAAGATCCTCTGCGATTATGTGATGGAAAGGAGGGCTCAGATACAGATTGAGGGCCACAAGGGACCGGAATATAGTCTCGAGGCTGGTGTGCCGCAAGGTAGCTGCCTCAGCCCTCTGCTGTATAGTATCTACACAATCGATCTACCATCACCAATCAAGGGTGACGCGATGTATTTGCAATTTGAAGATGACATGACGCAGATAGTACCGAGCACCTACAACAACGATCTAGTGCAAGCTGCAGAGACGGTGGCGGAGATCGAAAAAATAGACTCGTACGAGCGTAAATGGAAGATAAAGACGAACTTCCAAAAGTTCGTCATTATCTCCATGAACCGCACGATATACGACGACATTTATGTTGGCGATCGAAACCACCACTACTCTCAGAAGGGCAAAGAGCTCACGCTCAAAATCACCGTTAGGGGGTATAAGCCTCACGTGACTGACCGGATCAACCTAGCAAAGGGGGAACTGGTGAAACTGTACCGTTTCCGCAAACTGAGGAGGAATAACTTAAGGAAACTCTACCTGTGCTACGTTAGACCAAAGCTTATATACCCAACGGTAATCACCCAGACCTCAGGGATTATGACACTGAGGTCTTTGCAGAGGATACAGAATAAAGCCTCCTTGATTATTAACAATACAAGAAGACGGGAATGCATATCACAAAGAACACTACACAGTGGAGCGAGACTACAACCAATAAACACCCTAATACAATCACAAGTAAAGAAGACATGGGACAAAATAGAAACCGAAATACTGCCGAATCTGGACCCTGGACCTAAACATTGACATGAAAAGACTGAAACAGAAAATCTCACGACGGACTAACTTGCCAAGTGGCAGGCGAACTGCTGCTGAGGAACTGACTGAACGATTTACATAGAATATCCTTTATATACATTGTATGACCCAAAGTTCAAAACGAAACAACCGTCTAATTACGACAAAGCACCTGAAATTACTCCAACTTATGACCTAAATCCTTAATATGTATAATATTATTTTCTAAATTATGTTGCCAAAAGTTTATTTTTGTTCAAATAAGCAAATAAAATGTACTAATTCAGCCACAATTGGAATATAAAGGCTTGAACGCTTCAAATATATATAATTATATGGAATTATATGGATGGACATATACGTGAATGTATTGTCCTTTAACTGAAAATAAACAAAGCTTTATTTTCATTTTTATTTTTATATAGGAATTGGCATGAATGTGATAAAATTAAAAAGAATATGAACAAATATGTATGAAAGCTTAATGTTAGATTAAATATAAATGTTAAATTTGTATGAAAGGTTAAAGTTAGATTAAACCTGAATGTCAAAATTGTATGCAAGTATAAAAGCTAGGAAAATTATGTAAAAACTTGTATGAAAGTTTACTGTAAAACCAATTATATGTTAAAAGTAAAGCTTTGAGTTAGAACGAGGTTAAATTAGGTATGAAAGTGTATAAATTTGCTATATTATGTAACAATTGGTATGAAAGTTTAAAGCTAGTTCAAATACATGTAAAAAAAAAATAAATAAAAAAAGAAAAGAAAAAATAAAGAGAAAAAAAAAATATATATATATATATATATAGGTATATAGAGAGATATAAAAAGAATATATCAAAAAGCAAGAATTGTTAAAATATTAAGATTCAAAAGAGAATAAATAAATAATAATAAAAATGCAAGAGATGCCCCAATCACCAGGGTAAAATATCAAAGGTGTGTTTTCACCAAACTATCTCTCTCACTATATAAAAGATATACAACTACTAAAAATTTAAACATCAGATCAAAAAAGATATATATTTTCTCTCCATTCCCTGAGAAATAGTCCACGCTCCCGCCGAATAAAGACATAGATCCAGCTATAAAATTCCTTTTACCTTTGAAGAAGCTTCTATCACCCAATTTATCCAGCCTACTAAGCAAGAAGAGAGCTTTCTTGTTGGAGTCATAGCCTTGAGAATAGAAGTCATTCACTGAGGAAGGAACTAAGCAACCTTCCAGCAGAGCCAACCAAGCCATTTGGCTGCCCCAGGAGTGGTGCCAAAATTCGGTGACCAATCACCATTTGGTAATCACCCCACTATCAATAAGGCCTCCATCAATTACCTCAGCCTAACTTACCAACACCCATACTTGAGCTAAATATTTGAGGAAAGAATTAACGTATTGTTATTTATATGCTCCTAAGGTAAAAGGTGATAATCAAATATTCTTACTCTTATTAATTGGAAAAAAATGAGCAGAGGATCCATTGTTCTACAAATTAAACTAACTTTATTCATTTGACAATTGAATAACTTAATCGTTGCCTTTTTTTTAAAGAATTACTATAATGATTTCAAAATGTATGCATCGTTAAATATTTTAACTATTTTTTTACATGCGAATGAAAAAGTATATCTTTACTTTACTTAACCAAAAACCTAATGAATGTTATTTGTGTATTTAGCATATATTTATCGTATTCGATGTAGCAGTATAAAGCAATATTACAGTTTAGCCTGAATCTGCCACCATTGATATAACACTGCCAAAAGTTGCTTGAATAGGGCTAAAGATGTCCATCACAAAAATGACTCTCATTTGATATTAAGCGCGCCAAAATTCAAAAGAATTCAACAAATTAATCATGAGAAACAATAATTAAGAGTTTTTTGCCGTAAAAATATTTTCCTATTCTTGAGCATACATCTCTGGGTCTTTTTCGAAAGAAACTTCCCTTAGGGAAGTTTCAATGAGGAAAATTTAAGTAGAACTAGGTAAAGGTTTTCTTGATAACATATAGGTTTAATTAAGTTTACCTTTGGCATAGAAAACGAGTCTGATGTGAAGTCACCTCACTTTTTTCCCGCGGAGCTCCGACGCCATTTTTGTTTGCTAGGTAATTTTTTTAGATTTTACATGTCTGATCAAATTTTTACGAGTTACATTATAGTGCACAGTGTTCGGGAATATTGCGTGATTCCGCTGCTTATGGTTTGCATGGTGAATACGATAATTCTGAAGGAAAATGAGTGTGATCTCATAACAATGACCAGCGTGGGAATTTCCGTGTTTACAGTTTACATCAATGACGCGTAGTACACGGTCCGTACAAAATCTGGAAATTTGTTAAAATTATACTAATGAAGATTTTGTTTTGAAACTAGTGTATTAAACATGTAACATTGTTTTGTGTTTTAAATGTGAAAAAGCAGCAAAATTGAATAAAAATCGAAGATATCAAAGTGGAAAGTAGAAGAATTTATCAGTGTTAAATGATGTTATTTGGGTAATTATATAACATTATTTTACGATAGACGCAAGATTTAACTATATACAGTGCTGTGCTACGCGTAATAAGTAATAGCTTAATTTATCATATTATAAGCTAGAAGGTTTTTTTTCATTCTATCTTTTGGCATTTATTTTGTCAACTTTGTAGATTTTGAGAGAAGGCCAATAAATGACAAATCGAAAGGATTGAAAAGAAAATTCTTTATACAAAATTAGCAATTATGTGAATTTCAAGTTTCAATTTTCAAGTTGCATTTTTGTAGTAATATGAAGGTTTGACATTGACTAAGGAGGTTATTAATGCGTACTTTAAATCCTTTCACTACCATTGAGATAATACGTCCCAACGAAATTAAAATTCTCTTTTGGGCAAATTTTCTTTTATTTTAAAGTATTTTTTTATCCCATTCGTACTCTGTAGTCTAATCTATCCTGCCACCTTTTTTGAGAGATATATATATTATATATATATTAAAAGTTATTATAATTATAAAGCAAGTCTAATAGTAAAATAAGTAATAATTTTAAATAATATTTAGCCGTATATATTAAAGATATTAGAAGAAAATAGATTTGGGGATATATTGTCCCAGCGGTACCTTTCAGTGGGATAATATAACCCAATGGTATTTATTATTAAATTTTATTGGTAAATTGAAGAATCTTCTCGAGGGCTTTTTTGGCGCTTTATAGCTAAGCCGATGATAGGTGGGTGGTAATGACGGATTGGAGAAAATGTCTTTATTATCATTTAAACTTTTTACCTCATTGTAACGTAACCTAATATTTCTTTTTCCTCCTAATATAGGGAGTAAAAATGATTTGGAATTAAATACCCTTCATTTATTATTACAGAAATTTTTCCTTTTTAAAGATTTCAATTCCCCTTTTTAAATGATTTAGAAAGGAAATCAAGTTGTGAAATTCAAAAGCAGCTATTGAGATTTATTTCAGAATTTTTAGATCTAGACAGTTAAGACTCATCTTCAGATGAATAATTATCATCCGAAATAGAAGAATCATCCCCCCGAAAGAAAGAATCATTATTTCCTGAGGATGATTTAGCTTCAGAAAGAGTACCAATCTCAAAAGGCAATTCAAAAGGCCATTCATGTCTATAGCTGAATGCACAAATCAAAGAATCGCTATTTATAATAGTGAAAAACACAAAACAATCAAACCCACAGATTTTGGGGAAATTCAAATTGTACTGGAAGTAATTCTCGTTATGTGCTATAACAAACGCCCAAATATAGGTGATTTCTGGTCTTCAAATGAATCTATGGGTAATGCGTTTATAAAAATAGTTATCTTAAGAACGAGATTTCAGACATTAGCAGCTAGGATATATTTCAATGATCCGGTAAAACCCAATGATGCTGATAAAATATATTACGTAAATGAACTGGCAAACTGTTTCAAGTACACTTTTCAAAGAGCAATGACAGAAAATGCTTACTAAATCATTCACGAATTAATGGTCAGATTCAAGGGCTGATCCTCCTTGAAACAATATGTTCCAAATAAACCAATAAAAAAGAGGTATCAAAGGGTGGGAGAGATGTGATGCCAAAACTGGCTATATCTATGACCAAAATGTCTACAGTGGAGAAGAAGATGTCCCTACTGATAGTGATGGAGATTTGTACGAGAACGATTTGTAAATAAACTATGTCAAACTATTTCTAGTGATGAAGTTATACTTAGTTGAAATCGATTCTTCTCAAGTCCAAATCTAATGAGAAAAATTGGTTATCCAGCAATCGGCACATGCCTTTCAAACAGGAAGAACATGCCTATGTTGGTTTCAAAACTCAAAAGAGGAGTGTCATAATTTTGTGTTAATGAATTCAGAATTTTAGCTTGTCGTTGGATGGATAGTGAAGATTTTATTATTCTAAGTAATTGTCATAAATCAACAGTTACTAATGAAAAAAGAAGCAGAAAGCTAGTGGGAAAATTGATGTAGCCTTTACATCTGTAATTGCTCTATGCAACGAGTCAATGGGCGGTGTTTATCTGTCAGCATCTATGACTACAACAGAAAATCCGCCAAATGGTGGAAGTAAGTGTATTATATGTAGACTAGTTTTAGTTACTGTAGTAAATGCCCATATTCTTCACCAATGTTTACCAAAGAAAAACAACCCAAATGCTTCCGTTCATGGTTAAGTTTGCAGAACAACTTGTGATAATTGAACTTATGACATGGTAATGTTGTTCGAAAGACTCCAAGCTTTAGAGGTCCTAGGTATAAAGGGGAAAAGGTAATGTTAAACATAGGGGATTATATGCCATAAGAACGTCAAGGGTGAAGATATGTTCATTGTTCCAAATTAAAAATAGATAAAAGAATTAAATTCGTTTGCTCAACCTGTGAAGTACCCTTGTGTTCTCCTTGTTTTACTCCATAACACAATTAAGATACATAAATAAAAATAAAGTATTAAGAAATATTTGTGTATTAATTATCATTAGGAAATTATATCCTATAATAAAATACCACTGCGACAATATAACCCAGTTAATTAATTTTTAAATATCATACATTATTAAATTTTTCTTAAAAATATTTCTCAATAATATTTACAAAACACTTAATTGGTATCGTGGGGTCCACTGGTACCGCTGACTTTCTTATATTCACAGGTTCAGATTAAGAGATAATGCTCAAAGTCTAGGTACCTTTCTATCACGGCACGATAAGAAAATAGAAGCAGAAAATAATTCTAAAAAAAACATACGTAGTCTAGGCACAGCACAAAAACAGGTGAGTTGGGATCTACTGGACCCCACGATACCATTTACTTAACAGTAATGATTTTTGATAGACATCCCTAAAACGTGCTATATTTCATATTTTGTAATGAAATATCAATCTGTATAGGAAATTATATAATAATATTGAAATTATCGAATAAATAAATATATAAGAAATATATATATATAACAAATGTATATATTATAATGAAAAAATGTAATCTAAAACACTATAATAATGCGACCTATTTTCAGACCATGGCGAGCACTTCACGGAGAAAGATAAGAACGAATAAAGATATTCAGAGGCAACTTATGGATCTCAGTAAAGAATCTGAAAATCAAGACAACCTACTATTTGAGGGAGTCTACGATAGCAATGAGGGAGATACGAACATTCCAACGTTATGTTCAGAATCTTCTGGAGGTGAGGAAAATTTAGATGATGCTGAGAGGATGCAGATGACACGAGCAAAGCGACAAAGAAGATCAAGTACACCAGCACCTTCTCGTCCACAAGCTCAGAGAGGTCCAGAAGAACCGGTACGCGAAAGATGCTCAGTGCTAAAATTCCTGAAACCGAGAATTGAAAGCACCAGTAAGTACATATGGAGTACGAAGACCGTTCAACATAGGACTAGTAGAACATTGTAGAGTAACATCCTAAATATTGGAGTTGTCGGACAATAGGGTCTTGCAAGAACGGTCAACAAACATAAGACCTGCTTGAACTTGGTCATTGACGACAAAATGCTTAATTTAGTGGTGACACACACCAATGAATTCATAACAGAGGCATCTGCGAATTATGAAGCAACCTCTGCAGCCGCAACAATGCACACATGCTAAGGGCATTTCAATCCCCAGACAGGCCATCCATTTTACCGAACTCCCATGAGCAAGCGTCGGTTTTATTTTCTGTTGAATTCTCAACGCTTCGACGATCGCACTACACGTGAAGTCAGGAAGAGAACTGACAAACTGGCACATATAAGAGAAGTGTGGGACGCCTTTATTCAGAATTGCACAGATAATTATAATCCCGGAGACATCTCACAACCATCACTGTCAAGAGACCTCAAGAAAACCATTGTAAATGTGCTCAATATAAATCTCCCTTGTAAGACAATCACTTCCCTTTTAGATGTCAAAAAACGCTGTGTACATTGCATAAGTCAAGAAGATAGAAAGACGAGAGTGGTTTGCTATGAGTGCAAAAAGCAAGTCTCTGGGGGAGTACATTTTCTCTGTTGTGCTATGACTGTATGTGAACTCATAAGAAATATGGCCTCTAGTGTGTAAGGAAAAGAAAATGAAATATTTTACTTTTAGTTTTTTTTAGTGCCCTATAAACTTTAGATTATAAAAAAGCCTTAAAAACAATTACAAGTGCATCTTTATTAGAAATAAGAAACATTTTACCTCATTTTTTCAATTTTACGGAAAAAAGAGTAGCAAACTACAGAAAAGGACGGAAAAATTTCTTTTGGTGAGTACACATTTTACATCTTTTATTTTATGATTCTTTTCACTTTCTTAGGATTTTGTGAGTTATATTACAAACAAATAACAGAAATACTATGTATTACCAACAAGCATGCCAGGTCTCACGTCATTCTCTGTGATAATTACAACACTATTGATTCAAACTCATATTTATACTAAAATATGTGTATTTTTAATTTTTTATTTACTACATTGTTAATTGGTGTGAATTATAAAACTAATGGATTTTCTTAATTAAAAATAGACTAAAAATACATAAAATAGTCATTAAAGTACCAAACAATTTAAAGCGAAGTAGCTATATATAGTTTAAGTGTGGGGTCCCGTGGACCCCACGATACCAATTATGTTACGCGCAGAAACGATACAAATTTAGGGTTAATTAAACCTATATTGAACAATAAGCTAGTTAGTTTAAAATTTTAATTAAGAAATAGTTCGGTAGTGAAAAAGATAAAATTAAGGAATTTATTTTTTAAAATGTCTTTTTATAACATTTATGTCTAATTTTGTAGTAGTAGATTCTTTATATATATATATATATATTCCAGAAAGCTATCAAGGTTAAAGCTACAATTGTATTCTCACAAGATATATCAAAATGCAAAAGGAGTGAGTCGAGAAACAGCTCACACTGAACTTTTTCTCCCCAATTTGTTAATCACCATGGGAAAGAAGCTTAACTTCTGCCCACTACCCGTTGGCTGAAATTTCGCCACCTTTCACATATCCCCCAACACCCTGACCTAATTATATTTAGTCCACTTACACGTTTTCAATTTTGTTCATTAGTAAGTCTGCAACCACATTTTTTTATATATAAGGCTATTTTTTGTAACATTTTTCACTTTTTCTCTGAAGATGATACGTACCCTATCGAAACCCGTTAGATTACTAAAGTATTGTGGAAAATATATTAATTTTTTAATGGTACCTTCCTTAAGATTGGAACTTAAGTTTTTAATGAACTTTGGGGAGTTTATTTCCGAATTGACTCAGAAAGAGAAAGCGAATCAATGACAAATCGAAAGGATTGAAAATAAAATTATGAATACAAAATTAGCAATCGCTTCCAATAAAACCTGAATGATGAAAATATACTGCCAATATCCACACATGCACATATTTGAATAGTGAAGCTGTGCGGACATCATCCAGAAAGATCCTAATTTAAACCATACAAAAGTCAATGTCATCAAGAAATCTCAATCTAGGATAAGCAACGAAGTTTATCATTTTCCCTCAGGGCTAAGGATAATTCAATGATAAATAATTAATATTGATTAACTTTATTTTCAGTAAGGAATGTCACATTTACCAGAAAGGCATTCCAAACAAACAGAATTATCTTAGCTAAATAATCACTTTCAAAAACCTCTGCACTCCTCAATGATAACAATATGGTGTGGAGTGAGTAGACAAGCTCAGTCAATTCTTGATAGATGTACTCAAATGTATTACGCCAAAAGCACATATCCTGAAGAATGTTGGTTTTACAAGATGGTGCTACAACCCATATTGCATGTGTTACCATGACATGGTTGAAGGCTCGATTTTCTCAGCGACTAATGTCACATAGAGCATATTTTCCCTTTAGACTACTTTCTATGGAGTTTTGTAAAAGGAAGACTATTTAGAACCGCACCATCTAATATCGCAGAACTGAAGAAAGAGTTTCGAGAAATCATTGCATCCATCAATGTTGATATTTTGCAGAATGCCCTCAAAGATTTTGATAATTCTATTCATAAGTGCATAGAATACGATGGTGGTCATTTAGAATGTTTACATGATAGCTAATAAAATTAGAGTTATTATTCTTTGTAATGATATTTATTTCTACAAGTACCTTCAATATTTAAGTGTTACAAATTACAGAGTAATAAAAATGGGAACATTTTGGGCTGTCACTCGGTATATATAATCGCCGATAGACAGGAAACATTGAATACGTTTAATAAGCTATTTGCCCCCAAATTTACAACTGCTCTATTTATAATCATGTATCTTTAATGGAAAATTTCATAATATTCCTCTTCACATTATTCAATTTCATCTTAACTTAGTGCCATTGCTACCACACTAGTTAATTCTATCGCGCTAAATCATACCCCCCTTATTTACATGACAGCCAAAATCAATAAATCCTTCTTCGCCTTTTTGTTATGTCTAAATAAATTTTTATGGAACTTTTTACAGCTGGTCCGCACAATAGTTTTCAGTACTAAACTTGTTTTCATTATTCTTTGTTACTTCCTAAAATTTGTATTTCAGATTTTTCGTTATTGGGGTGAACTACGCTAATAACATCTAACATCTTTAAGAAAGATAAGACATCGCAGAGGCCTCAACGATGAAGAAAGCTCATTCGTCATCAAAGAAAGTGCTGAAGCCACCACTGTTCATGTTATTGGAGAGAAGTTAGTTTGCTGTGATAACATGGTTAGACAATTTCTGAAAGATCCTTTGCTAGGGGAGAAGCGACCCAATTTTTGGACCTATAAGACTGTGCCTAGGGATTCGAGTAAAATTGGACGCCAGTTACGTGAAAAACCGAACGGACAAGCAAATTCATTTTCATCGGGGCTAGTCGTCCCCATATACCGAACACCACCATAAGCGGCACCCTAGCGACAATGAGTTGCGTGCTAACTCCCCTGAAACTGCATTTTTTAAAGCTCCGTCATAAGACTTTGAGGCTTTATGGTCGCGAGAGTACATGACGTTGGACATGAGTTGCGTTCTCTTCACTGAAACAACCAGGGCGTTTTTGGTCAAATGGCATGATCTATTTCGGATATCAGCGTCACCAACGAGTGCGACCTTTACAACAGGGACGAGTCATCTTTTAGGTAAGTATAATTGGGCACAGACATATTGGAAAAGTGAGGGTGCCTGATGGGGTTAAAGTGACCGCAACCACCTACTACAATCTTTTGAAGAAGTTATTGCATCCCTGGATAGATGACATACCGTTATCACTTCTAAATACTCTCGTTTTCAGAGCTGGGGGGGGGGGGCGTTCCTCAAATTTGGGTAATGCGTTAGTGTTCCTGCGTTCTTCCGGTCGCGATTAGTGCGTTCATGGAATAGCGTTCCTCTATTTTTTTCGCTCGGTGCGTTCCTGCGTTCTTGCGTTTCTGCGTTAGCGCTCCCAAACTATTAAAGCGTCGCTCTAAAAAAATAGTGCGTTCTTCAAAAAACTTGAATAAAGCTAGTTCCAGTTGCTGGCGCAATACGTTTCTATGATTGGTCAAACAGTTCCCTGCTGTCGTCTCTCACATTTTTAGGAGTGCTTCCCGCCTGAACTTCAACAACAGAATGTTGCCGCGTAGTAAATGTTGTCTTTGTTGTTTCCATTAGAAACGTTTTGAAAAAAAATCGTTTCGTAACGCTCGGAACACAGGAACGCTTTAAAATTTTGAGCGTTGCCTTCCTTTCAAAAACTTTGCGTTCCTAAAAAGGCGGTGTGTACGTACCCAAGAACGCAGGAACGCTTTAAAGGAACGCACTTTCCCAGCTTTGCTAGTTTTAATGAATGTCAACACTACATCTTAATCTAGCATGGCTACCCAACCGTTTTCCTGCTCTTATGACTCACAAGGAGACAAGTTGATGGTGTGGCCGGCAGCCTCACCGTATCTCAACCTAATTGAAAGTTGTGATACATTATTAAACAGGATGTTTATGCCAATGGACGCTAATTTTCCTCTAAAGAAGTCTTATGTGCGACCATTAAAGATGCAGCATAGACAGTCCAACCTGCTATTATTAAGAAATTGACATATTCAATACGTGATTGTTTTTTTAAGTCATCAATCGACATAATTCCTTATGTAAATCAATCTGGTATTATAATTATTGATATTTGTTAAATATATACACAATATTTGCTAATTGTGTATAATTATCCTTCTTTTTCTCCAAAATATGTCTAGATGTGCTACTTTCATTCAAAAGCTATTAGCGTGGTTTATCCCCCCAAAACGAGAAATCTGAAGTTTAGACGAAGGAAATAACAGAGCATAATGAAAACAAAGTTAGCGTTGCCATATTGTGCAGACCAGCCGGGAAAACTTTCATTAAAATTGATTCAAAGAGAACTTAGAAATACTAACTTTGCCTACCAACCTACTTTCCTGGTTCAGGGTGTAATTCGGACTATTTATTTAATCATATCTTCCTCCCATAATTCTCTCTCCACTTTATTGCTTGCAGCTGATATCCTGTGATGCTTGTATTATGCCCGTGTTACGCCAATCTGTAAGTCAGGTGGGGTTTTATAGCTTTTTATCAGATAACTATCTCACTATTATCGTAGGATATATTAAAAAAAATTTTCGCCGAAATATTCACGTTATTTATTTACCTTCATGAAGACATCATCATCTAGCGGTTTCTACAAGGTGAGGTCGCCCTTTCTATAAGTTTGGTTCGCCCATTCTAAAGGTGAGCTCGAGCTTTATATAAGTTTGGGTCACACATTCTACAAGGTGAGGTCGTACTTTCGATAAGCTGGGGTCGCTCATTCTACATGGGGAGCTCGCCCTTTCTATAAGTTGGAGTCACCCATTCTACAAGATGAGGTCGCACTTTCTATAAGTTGGCTTCGCCAATTTTACAAAGTGACGTCGCCCTTTCTATAAGTTGGCTTAGCCCATTCTACAAGGTCATGTCGCACTTTCTAGAAGTTGATGTCACACATTCTACAAGGCGAGGTCGCACTTTCTATAAGTTAGAGTCACCTCTTCTACAAAGGGAGCCTGCCCTTTCTATAAGGGGGGGTCAGAGCCCTAAATGCATATGTTAATCTACCCGCCCGAGCTATCTTTTTCTTAAAGCACGCTTTATTTCCAACATCTGTAATCAACGATTCTTCCCCTTCAAGTGAACAGAGCTTTACTTCTTTTTTTTCCTCAACGTCCTTACTTCCGTCCAGAATAGCTTTCTGCTCGTATCTGAATCCTCATTCATCTCTTGTCCAAAATGATTATTAGCTGTTCTTCTCAATAATCACGCGTTTCACATTCCTTCTCATTTCCTTCTATGCATTCGACCAAATCTCCATTTAATTCTCATCCGCACTATTAAGCATTAGCAACTATGGCTCCTCTTTGTTTTCCACTGCATATTGCAACATCATTTAAGGATGCAGTTTTTTATCTCTCTTACCATTTTAGGTTAGCCCACACAGTAAACCTTGCACTACCTACTCTTACTTCCTAAAATTTGTTCTATATTACTTACTCGCAATTATTTCTTAGCTTATGCCCTCAACCATTTTCGAAAACTCTACCTTCCTCTCTGATTTAATTGCAGTTCCTTTCTTATTCTCTCTTCCATGTGACATGTTCTCAGCAAAGCACCAAACAATGCAACTTTAAACAACACAATCAAGCAAAGGAATGGGTGTGCTATTGGTTTTCCATACAAGATACTACCACACTCTTTGCATTTTTATTCTTTTCGGGTCTACGAAAAGGTCCACTTATCTCCTTTCTAATTCTTTGATATATTTTCTTTCATATATTCTACACCATTTACTGATATCTAAACGTGATTTGATCCACTATGCGTCCCAGGCCATTTCCGATTCTCTCCTGCTCAGATTCACTTACATCATTAAAGGATTCATTTAATACAATCACGCATAGTTCCATCCTTTGGACGGCTATTTGACCACCCACTGAATATTGTAAGTAACGTACACATAATTTATGAATCTGGAGAAAATATATGCTTAAATAGCATAAGAATTATTATACCAAACTTTATGAATGTATGGGTAGAGTGATCATCTTTTATTGAAAGTATGTTGTGCATTGGTCCGAAATATTTCCGGATAACGTATATATTTATGCAAAATTTACTTTCCGCTATTTAGTGCCCTGACCTGAGAGATAGTAAATTTGAAATTAGTCTTATAAAAGCTAAGGGGAGAGAAAACTTTGAGTATCCCACAATATTAAATCTATTTATCCCTGTGTGATAACAGTGGTAATTATTCGAAAGTTTTACCTTCCCAAATAAACTAATTAAATTTTCATTGCCCCATTATTCTATCCTTCGATAAAATTATCCTAAATGAATTTGACGATAATTAAATAGAAAGCGAAATGGTGTAGGCTTTCTCACCTAATAGATAAATCAGAAGGAAAATATGTTTTAGAGAAATGTAGGCTAAAACCTTTGAGGTATCTTGCAAGAAGAGCAAAATAAAGCTACTAACAATTAATCGGCCGGCATCCCTCATGAACCTGTCCAAACAGCCCATAATTTACAAAAGCAAATAATCAAATAATATGAATGAGACCTTACCCCTTCTGAAGACAACACCACATTATAATCTGGCAAGATAGAAACAGCCCAAAGGAGCATGAATAAGCGGTATCAACATGGCTAATGACGATACCAGGAGTTAGCAATGACAGAATCTTCAGAGAAAAGTGTAGGAGTTTCTGAGGCAATGATTCTCACTCTTTTTAACAACGAACTCAGTTTTCACTATATATCAGAATCTTCCCTTTCCAAGATTGTCTGACTTCTATCGTACATCACAATAATGTTGTAACTAATACGTCCGGAATATTTTACAGATAAAAAAAGTTAAATATTTATTTTTATTACTTATTTCACCGGAAGTATTCAAAAAATATTATATCCTATAGATTTGGTGCAAAAAATTGTATTTGTAGGAAGATAAATATTCGAAGAGTTGTCTTCCTAATTAGTGGTTTGAATTTCCCCCTTGAAGTTTCCCTCCAGACATGACTTATGGTCGAGTATCCCTGAACTAATAAAATTATAATAGCTTGGTTTACGGGCTAAAAGTATGTATTCATCGATAGACATTTATGTTTCCATCCAAGTCACTGATTGATCCTTATTTAAGGCAAATCCTATTCCTTTCCTCTTATTCGACAAAAGATTTCATAATATTGCAATGAGTGTAGCGTCTACCACCTAAAATAACAATAGACTTGAAATAGTGCACCTGCAATCACTTGAAAATAGAAGGACTTGCCAATTAACGCAAGCTTAGAAAAAATTAAATAATTTTAACTATATTTTAGCTAGAAATGTGATCCTATTGGAAAAACATGAAATTGAGTGCATAATAAGATCCGAAACCGACGTCACCAAGAGATTTTTTAAAATCTCTGGTTACGAATAATTAAAATTGTGTTCGAGTAGAAGTTGTCAAGGAAATTTTGTTGAAGGGTTCCAAAACTCGACAGATGGGGCTGTTAAAAACGTCAAACATTTATTAAGGGCAATTGTCCGTTTTGGGAGCAAATTGGCTTGGTAAATTTAGATTTAATAACTAATTAAAATTGTCGTAAATGAACAAAAAGTATTTTTCTCGGAGTTGCTTTTTTGGGTACTATTTCACATTCCTAAATCTTTCCAAATATCATTTAATTTAATATCATAATGCATATTTTTACAGGACTTTGCTTCTTGCGATATTACCTTAAATAATTGGCGTCAATTATATTTGGGAAACGAAATCTCGCCTTTTTTCCAAGAATAAAATCTTGCATTGTGAAGTGAATTCAGAACATTTTTTATTTCCACTTTCAATGGGCAATTCTTCCATTTGAATGTTATCGTCTCTAGCAGAGTGTAAAAGAACAACCTCTGACCCAAGCCCCAATTAATCGGAGACCACGTACTATGGTATCACGCCATGGACGACGTTACTTCCTGTTCGAACATTCTCAAATTTTCGACTCCTGACCACGGTGGGAAAATATTTCTCAATCCTGCAAGCTCGTCCTAAGCATCTCCACCCCCGGTGACGAGGTGTGAAAGAGCCGCGTTGTCTCGCCCTTTGCTGCTAAATGATGGATCGAATCCACCTCCGGATTAAGATGTCTGGAGTTTGTGACTTGTTTCTCCAACCTCCCCCTTCCCCTCCAGAATCGGGCATAAAAATACTCAGGTTGTTCTGTAGTTCGATGAGTCCAGCCCGCACCTCAAGGCAGTCATTATGGTCTCGTCCCGTGAGCGTTAGTCAGATGGCAAGACTTCTTTAGCCGTGATTCTCCCCAAGTCAATTGGTAGTTTCTGTGAACGTCAAGCCTTTAAATTTGCGCAACAGTCTCCGTTCGTTTAATCGGATCGAAGAAAATCTCCATAGATTACCTTTGAAGAAAGAAGTTTCCTCTTCCAGTGGAATTACGAGAATTCTCACATTCCCCGTCGAACGTAATCTTTAAAGATTGGCTATCTTCATGGGAAGGTTGGTTCGGATCGTGCCTCACCTGCCTCATTCGGATCGTGCCCCACCTGCCTCATTCGGATCGTGCCCCACTTGCCTAATCGCAGGAAAGACCTTCCTCGAAGTCATCAACCCGTAAAACTGAAACCCCCTCCATTATTAGTATTGTCAAGTTCCCCATTTAGATCTGAGCCTAGTTACATTAATAAATTAATTCCACTTGAGAACCCCTCCCCATATTAATTATCAAAAGAGTATTTTAATTTACATAATTCCTTTTTGGCTATTATTATTTTTATTTAAATCTTTTTAAATATTAATTATATTTTGTTGTTTCAGCTTTAACTAACCTTGAACGATACTCTCAGCCTATTCAAGTAAATCTCTCCAACCATTTATGCACTCTGTTTGATTATTAAGGATTTGAAACCCAACGCCTCAAGTGTGACATCTTAGTCAGTCGTGAATCCCTGCGAACAGTCCTTCAACGGTTCGCCTTGCAGTAGGTGAGTAAGTCACCCCCACACATAATATAGCAGTAGTGTATGGTATAGAGTGGTTATATCACGACACAGAAAAAAATGTAAAACTAAAATATAAGAAAATGTATGAATATTATTTACGACGGTCTATTTTAGGAGGAAAAAGACCTTCTTGGCCAAACGGAATAAAGAAAAAGAAGTCAATATGAAACAAAAACAAAATAAAACAGAATTATGCAATAATTCCATATAAATCTTCTAAGCAATAACTTATTTCTTCTAGTTTTGAAACCAAAATAGGATTACTACGGAATAGTGCATAAATTTTACAGTTTGCAATTTACATATTATTTTCTGTGAGGCTTGAAATATAATCCTTAACAAAACAATAAAATGTTAATTGGCTATATTCACAAATGTGTTTGAAGGTACTAAAGACATTTCAACTGAATGAAGTGTCATTTCTTACCTAGAAAAGTTTTATTTAACAATTATCCTAAGCTTATCCCGATGCTAGAGACAACAAAAGTCAAGAAGACGATGCAAGGCACTTAACATCTTGAACGAAGAAACTGGAAGCAAAAGTTCGAAATTCTAGTCCAAGGATTTGAGATGAGAGGTCAAGTAGGATAAGACAAGAATTTACGAGATGTGGCATTTGCGTGATGCAGAAAATTTCTTTATTTCTCAAGCATTAAAGCATTTATTCTTGTTTTAGCTCTGAATGAATCATATATATAACATTTAAATAAATCTCACGAAGCATTTCCGCTAAAAAAAAATTTAATACGTCTTTCTTTGAAAGGGTAAATAACAAAATATTTATAATAAAGCGCTTTGGTACAATAGGATCAATGTATTTAAAAATGTTTAAAACTATGGTATGATTAAAAATCGAAAAATTGTTTACAGTTTTTAAAGAATTGCTAACCCTTGGATGATTAGTTTGAATAATAGCAACAAATAAAAATCTTCGATATTTTGTTGCATTTTGAAATTCGAATTCCAATTAGGACCCCATAAATACCTTTGGTTGGTTCTCCGTAATTAAAATCACATTCCCCTTTTATTAAAACGCTACGCTTTCAACACATGTCTCTCTCTCTTTCATTCTCGTTTAATGGCATATCTAGGCCAGCTATTATTTTTCTATCCTTTCTTTATGTGTGTTTTAACCAATTTTTATTACTTAAAACTATTAATTTCATAAGCTTCCAGGATCGCTAACAAAAGTTGTGCCTTTAAAATACTCGTAACCTCTTCTTAACACACAAAACTCGATCCGTTGATCCATTTAATTCAAGATGCAAAGCATCCTCCACGACATGCAAAACTCTAAGATCACACGACACCCAGATACTCCAAGGAAGCATACCAACCCAAGGCAGGACCAGATCACCCATCAAACGATATACACATAAATAAATCTATATCCCTCCAATTTTTGGAAAAAACTCTCTCAAAAACAACGGTCCACCAGCCTCAATAGAATTATTACACAAGCGTCACTCTAGCAAAGCTCCAATAGGGCCACCATCCAAAAGTAAATGCATTTAAATATCATGACCATATTTCCAACAGGATGAAAAACAACTACAGAAGCTCGGATTGCTGTAACTTTGTAAGGCCGCTGGGCTTAGGAATGGACTTAAGCATGAAACCTCTGAAGTAAATAGCACTATTTTTATACCGAGTGCTTACTGGCGAAAGTTTCCATATTCTTTCCTATTCCCTAGCCTAAGATTGGTAAGATTTATAAAAATTTTCAAAGAACTTATTACAAAGACATACTTAAAAGCGCAAACTAGGAATTCCATGGAAAAATTCTTACAAATGGTGTGACACTCCAAAGTTTTCCTAAGACTGTTTCTGTGAGTATAAATCGAAATAGTATAGTGAACAGCAATGCATACTTATGACACCATTTTTCCTTACCACCCACCACTCCCTCTGCTCCCATTCTTGCTCAAGTAATCCCTTCTTTGAGCTTCTGCAACTTTAGTTCTTGTACCTCTTAGTCATTTGCGGTGATCGTGCTCTCGGGATTTCCTGTCCGAAGCTATTGAAATATCTGCCGTTGCTTTACGCTTCTCCTCAAATCACGGTATCTTTAGTCTGAGTTTGAAGAATTCCATCTTAAATTATTGTTTTTAACATTGGTATGATGATGTAAAAATCAAGGAAAATAATTAATATGAAGTTAAAAGACGTCTACATCTTAGAAAAAGAAACACTCAAACACCATGGAAAAGTACCAAGTGTTTGAATTTCGATTGAAGTAAAATAAAAGAAAAAGTAATATTCTCAACTTATATAAAGTTTTAGGGAAAGTTAGTAACGAATTTTACAGAAATTAGTACAAGAGAATGTCTATGGAAGGGACATTGTTTGAGTAGACTACATGTTGAGGTAGGACCAAGAGGGCAAATAACTCTCATGAATCTGTAGTGTGCAATGATTGCACACACGCAAAGAGAAAGAGAGAGAGAGAAAGAGAAGGAGAGGGAGAGAGAGAGAGAGAGAGAGAGAGAGAGAGAGAGAGAGAGAGAGAGAGAGAAAGAGAGAGAAGGATAAATATACATTTTGCCAGGTCGAAATGTCAAAGATGAAATGGTAGGATCAATAAAACAAGGTCGTTTACAGACAGTTGGTGAACCAGCGAAATCTGATCAGAATATCTGGATGGAGACTCGAATACCATTAAGGCTATTGCACCCGAGTGTGAAAGCAGATAGGCAAACAGAATAATTACAGACGTCTGGAATGGGGACAGAACCGGCGACAAAAGATGTTTCGGCTTAATGTAAAATTTGATAAAGGGCATCTTAGCTTTAAGCAAACGGAGTCTCTGTGGTAAACTCACAGGGGAGAGAACCCCAAATTAAGATACGAAGTGGAGAATTTCAGCCAACCACAGGCTAGATTCATACCAATCACAGGCTCCGCTAGACTAACAGGTAACTAAGCACTGCCTCTGCGACCAAAGGAAGGCGGAAATACGCGTCGCCTCCAAAATGATGCCAGGTATAAATAAGAGAACATTTTTATTCAAAGATCATTATCATAATTATTATTATAGATTATTATTTACCCATTCATTAATTGATTATTAGACTCTTAATTCACCACTCTGCAAATCTTCATTATTCTTGCTTTTGCCATTATAACCCGATTTAAAATATTCCGGTGCGTAAATTAAATCTTTACCGTAAGTATAAACATTTAAATTTGTTATAGAAATAAAAGTGTATAATTCCTTGCACAGAGGAGCCTTTTACTTACAACCTTGATCGGCTAATACCCCTCGGACCCTAAGTAAAGGAACCTGTAGGCAAGCCACTTTACCAAACCTTTATAGGATAGCCCTGCAATCAAAATAAGGCCTACTTACGCCAAACCTATAACTGGCGACCCTATATTTGGCGATCTATAAATCTACCTTTACACGTCCAAGAAATATGATTCTCTCTGAGGGCGATAATGAATTAAAAATATGTTCATATAACGTTTAAATGGAATTAATAATCCAATTTGCTTTAGATGACGGCAGGTAAATTTGCTAAAATTCAGGAATATTGAGATGGCACAAAGAGTTCATTGATTATGCATTACAATTTGAGGGAACCTGATGATTAGGTTTAAGACAAATAAATTAAATAGCAGACACTTTATCATTAATTAATCGAAAACTAACTCGTTGATACTGGTTATGTTACTGACACACTGCGTTAACCAATTTTCTTTCGCTGCCACTTTCTTCCGCATTCCTAAAAAACAAGTGTTTTTAACCAAAGTTACTCATGCATTCAATGTGCCATTTCCGTGGAAGAGAGAAAGAGATTCTATTATTCAAACAGCCTTATCTATATGCCAAATAGATTTAGCCAACACAACATGGCCATCTGAAATCTAGGGAAAAGCTGACTCTATTTGGCCTTTGTGAAACAATTAAAACTTGCTTTCGTATATCATCAGTGTAGGGGAATAGTCACTCCCCCTCCCCTCCGTTCACTAGCGGGGCAGTCACAAAGCGGTTACCGCAAAGACATCCGCCCAGGCATCGGAGAGGCCATTGCGTAACTGCAGCGTCGCCTATTTTTAGTGTCATGAAAGACCTTAAAGGTGAAAATGAAAGATCTCCCCCAGGAGAGTGAGATCCAGTTTCACGTCAAATAAGAAATTGGAGACGTGTTTCTCCCAATCTCGAAGGATAACGAGGAGCCAATGTTTGACTTATTAGGAAAAACCGTTGGCCAAAAGAACTCTCCCTGGGCCGTCCTCAAGCCCCTTCCCCCCCTTACCCCTCCCCCAGTGGGGTGACGAAGTATAAATGAGGAACTCTGAGGAAAATCGTGGTAGTATACGTCAGTCTCTAGGTGACGAAGTCTTCGGATCAAACCGAACTACCGAGACTGGAGAGGTAGTGTACTTGGCTCGCCAGACCAAGAAGTACTCTGAAAGAGAGGCAGGGCTACCTACCTTAAGGGGCTAAGAAAAAGTTCATCCTCGAGCTAAGTCCATGGTTATCAAACCAAACGTTAAGTTAACTTTGTTAAGTTCAACTTACTCTCGCCAGAGAAATTCCTCATATCCTAGTGCACCTTAAACACCAGGGGTATTCCTCGTCCTTGAGGAAGTAAGAAAAGAAGAAGGAAAAGGCTCCCCCTTGATCCCGTTACTCGGTGGCCACACCGAACTCCTAAGTTAACTTGGTTAGGAACCAAGTTAAAATTATTCTCGCCAGAGAAACCCCCCTCCGTTATACTCGCCCTTGAAGAAGACTAGAACTAAGAAGAAGCTCATCCTCGAGCCAGTTCCTAGTTTACCAAACCGAACTTTAAGTAACTTACTCTCGCCAGAGAAATACCCCTTCGTTATCCTCGCCCTTGAAGAAGACCCTCCCCGAGTTCAGTCCTCGTCCATAAGGAAATAAGTATCGAAGGAGAAAAGCTCTCCTCGAGCTCGTTACTCGGTGGTCACACCGCACTCCAAGTTAACTTGATTTAAGAACCAAGTTCGACTCACTCTCGCCAGAGAGACCACGACTGCCAAGGTGTTGCATAAAGCACCGGATTTGTTCTCATCATTGAAGAACCCCTTCCTCCCGGAAGAACGTGTAGACCCACCAGCTGCCACCCTCGCCAAAACAACCGTGTAATTTCACCCATCTACATCTGGACACACGGCACGCGTCGTGAGTCAATAACATTTCTGAGGCCTCTAAACTCCACATGAGTCCGTAAGCCTAATTCTTATATTATTGTTGTGTGTAGAGAAAACATTAACCAATTTTTGTGGGTAAACTAATTTAAATAATTCTTGTTTATAATGATATTTAGAGTATTACTGTAGTTAATGTTTAAATGTTAGGTATTTAATTGATAAAGGTAAAATATAAGTTTATTTTGGGATTAATGTTCGTTTCTCTTATATATCCTTACGTGTTTCGTAACGGCTCTGTTCGTTAAGATATTCTTATAATATCAATATATTAGACACTCTTAGCACTCTTAGAATAGAACAAAAAGGAGGGGAATTCTACGACATAAATAAAAGTGGTGTCAGGTTTGTAGGTTGTTATTAGAACGAACCCAGCACTGTCAAATTAAGAAAGAGCCAACACGTTAAGGAATATCAGATCAGGAATAAGAGAATAATTGACGAGAGGAAAATTGGTACAGTAAGGGGTGGTAAAAATCTGAATGTAATTGGTAGGCCAAGTGGTAAATTTGTTGTCGGGAATGGTATTTCAATTAGCATAGTAGTGGGATTAAGGGTAACCTATGCTGAGTGCTTCCTGGTGAGTGGTGGCATAATTGCCTGAGAATAAAGTAAGGGAAATTCGACGGACCAACACAAAATGGATCCGGTCGAAAGATTCAACCTACAAGCCCAAATTCTGGGATTTGAAGGCAAAGATATGGATGCCTACATCCTTGAAAGAATTGAGAATACAAAGAGAAGAAGAAGAAGAAATAATAGAGTTTGATAGAATGAGGGAAAATATAAAAAGAGAGGATAAAAGAAAACGGGAAGCAATGGAAATATGGATGAACAGAAAAAGGGAAGAAGCCCGAACACTGCGGAAAATAGAAATAGAGGAAAGAAGATTCTCAAGAGGAAGTAAGACAAACGAAAGAATAAGACAGTTGAAAAGAGAAGCACAAGAATTCGGGATAGGGATAGAAAGGGAAGATGAGAAAAGGAGAATAAAGATAAAACGAGAAGATGATGAAAGAAAAATAAAGATAAACCTGGAAGATAAAGAAAGAAGAACCCGACGGGAAAATGAAATAGCGAAAGCAGAAAAAGAAGCCGAGGAAAGGAGAATGAAGAGGGAAAAAGAACGTACTCAAGCTGAAAGAGAAGAGAGAGAAGAAAAAGAAAGATTGCTTGCACTCGAAAGAGCACCTATCGAGAATCTGATATAGGTCGAGGAAGTTGGAGCTCGGCCTGGACCTAAGAACGGACTATCGAGGGAAACCCAGCCAAATGGGGTAACGATGGAAGAAGTAGGAAGTAGGGATGAGGTACCAGCAGGAGCACCTAAAGGAAAACCTACAAGGAGAACCCAGCCAAATGGAGTTATCAAGGAAGAAGAAGAAGAGAGGGTAGAGGTACGAGCAGGTGTACCTGAGGAACTACCGGCGAAGAGAATCGAGTCAAATGAGTTGACAAGGAAGGAGGAAAGAGGTGCTATTGCGACACACCCGTGTAAGAATAATTAAATGGTAGAAGCGGATAAGTATCCCCTACCCCTAGTAGTCTCCTCCCCGAACGGAACGTCCACGGAGTTACCGCTAAATCGCCAAGTCGTAGTGAGCGCCACGCCCATTAACGACCTCGCAGGGAAAAGTTTGCTCGATCCCCAAAAATCGAACCCAGACACGATCTTCCCGTGTACCTGGTTAAAGGAGAGCTATGGGACTCAAGTTCTCATCAATTATGCCCCGCTGCAACAGGCCGCTCTAGCCTTAATGTTCAATTTAAAGGTAGTCAAGTACCATAATAAGGGTAAGTCGAGTAGGTTGAAATACCGCTACCATTTAGTAACATACTGGGGTAGACTCAATAACCCGAACGGCCGACTCAGGCGCGGTAAAGTATTGGTATTAAAGCACCATTTTAGGATCAGCTACATCAAAGGAGCCGATAAAGTACAGCTGCTCTATAGGCGGAAACGAAAAACCATTTAGCGGTTATTTCAGTACCTAATGAGCGTGAAACCATGCTTTCATTTGTTGTACGTGTTAATATTTATCGGTAGGATTTAAGTTCTGAAAAACTTAGAAATGTAAGGAAGTAGCTTGTTTTTTGTTTTTTTTTGTAGGTAATCGACGAATTAAGGTTTTTTATTTTTTTGTAAAATTGTATTGCGAGTAGGTCTAGTTCGACACATTGCCTGTGTAAACGCGCGGGAGGGCGCTCATGTGAAAGGAAACTTAATGTAAGAGAGGGCTCAAAGAAAGAAAACTTTGCTAATCTCGACTAGGTTGAGTAAGTTGTTTTGAGTTCTTGGGAGTCCCCCCCCTCCCCATTAAGTTCTTCGATGGGAGGTGTATGTAGGGGAAGAGTCACTCCCCCCCCCCTCCGTTCACTCGCGGGGCAGTCACAAAGCGGTTACCGCAAAGACATCCGCCCAGGCATCAGCAGGGCCATTGCGTAACCGCAGCGTCGCTTATTTTTGGTGCCATAAAAGACCTTAAAGGTCAAAATGAAAGATCTCCCCCAGGAGAGTGAGATCCAGTTTCACGTCAAATAAGAAATTGGAGACGTGTTTCTCCCAATCTCGAAGGATAACGAGGAGCCGATGTTTGACTTCTTGGGAAAAATCGTTGGCCAAAAGAAATCTCTTAGGGCCGTTCTCAAGCCCCTTTCCCCCTTACCCCTCCCCCAGTGGGGTGACGAGGTATAAATGAGGAACTCTGAGGAAAATCGTGGTAGTATACGTCAGTCTCTAGGTGACGAAGTCTTCGGATCAAACCGAACTACCGAGACTGGAGAGGTAGTGTACTTGGCTCGCCAGACCAAGAAGTACCCTGCAAGAGAGGCAGGGCTACCTACCTTAAGGGGCTAAGAAGAAGCTCATCCTCGAGCTAAGTCACTGATTATCAAACAAAACGTTAAGTTAACTTTGTTAAGTTCAACTTACTCTCGCCAGAGAGACTCCTCATATCCTGATGCACCTTAAACACCAGGTGTATTCCTCGTCCTTGAGGAAGTAAGAAAAGAAGAAGGAAAAGGCTTTCCCTAGAGCCCGTTACTCGGTGGCCACACCAAACTCCGAAGTTAACTTGGTTAGGAACCAAGTTCAAATTATTCTCGCCAGGGAAACCCCCGTCCGTTATACTCCCCCTTGAAGAAGACTGGAACTAAGAAGAAACTCATCCTCGAGCTAGTTCCTAGGTTCCTAAACCGAACTTTAAGTAACTTACTCTCGCCAGAGAAATCCCCCTCCGTCATCCTCGCCCTTGAAGAAGACCCTCCCCGAGTTCAGTCCTCGTCTATAAGGAAATAAGTAACGAAGGCGAAAAGCTCCCCCTCGAGCTCGTTACTCGGTGGTCACACCGCACTCCAAGTTAACTTGATTTAAGAACCAAGTTCGACTCACTCTCGCCAGAGAGACCACGACTGCCTAGGTGTTGCCTAAAGCACCGGTTTTGTTCTCATCATTGAAGAACCCCCCCAGCATCCGGAAGAACGTGTGGACTCCCCAGCTGACACCCTCACCAAAACAACCGTGTAATTTCGCCCATCTACATCTGGCCACACGGCACGCGTCGTGAGTCAATAACATTTCTGAGGCCTTTAAACTCTACATGAGTCCGTAAGCCTAATTCCTATATTATTGCTGTGTGTAGAGAAAACGTTAACTAATTTTTGTGGGTAAACTAATTTAAATAATTCTTGTTTATAATAATATTTAGAGTATTACTGTAGTTAATGTTTAAATGTTAGGAATTCAATTGATAAAGGTAAAATATAAGTTTATTTTGGGATTAATGTTCGTTTCTCTTATATATCCTTACGTGTTTCGTAACGGCTCTGTTCGTTAAGATATTCTTATAATATCAATATATTAGACACTCTTAGCACCCTTAGAATAGAACAAAAAGGAGGGAAATTCTACGACAATCAGTAAAGCCGAGTTCTTAAATGGGGGAACACTTCATCCGGCATGAAATTGGGTGAAGGAAGTAAAAATCCGGAAAGACTGGAGTTATTTATTGACTTTTTGCCTTTTAGCTTCTCCATAATAGAACTACAGGAGAAAGGAGATCGTTCTTATATATATGTAGGTCTCTGCTGCTCGTCTTCGGTCGGCATCTTCGAGTTGGATGGTTGATGTTATCAGACTCCGACCTTTCTGCTTCATTTCTTATGACCCTAGCTGCACCATTAGTAAGCCGGAAAAAACTCTTCCCGTGATTAGTTGACTTGTTGTAGGTAATATGTGCTGCTTCAATCATTCTTCTTTCTCTTTTTGCAATATCCTTATGAATTAATTTGATCCCACCCCAATTAGCAAATGACCGTATTCATCGAAATGTACTATCATTGCGGTTGATGTTCTATGGGCTCTTATGCTCATTAATCTTAGTTTTAATAACTCTTCCTGATTTATTATAATAAATGCGTTCGCATCAGTACGGGGTATTTGATAAATAATAACCTTGACGTTTTTAGCTGTCGAATTACTATGCTTCACTAACCCATCAACTCTGGTTCCCACAGAGTTAAGTATCAAAATACATGCCTTCCTAAGAGATCTGTTATTCTCTCTGCCGCCCTACAGTAGAGTACGGAGCAGAAAGGTACCTGACCCTTTATAATCCCTTCGTCCATCTCTGTGAGCTTCGCCTTTCTACTTGTCTACACTATTTTTAATGCTTTTTTACGTAATTTTATTTAAAGACCACCCGGATATTTTCGTTTCATGGAGGCGTTCTTAATATACTCAAATTCATCATTTAAAAGGCTTTCGCTACAAATGTGAATAGCCCTTAAATAAAACCCAATGACTCCCTCGTCACTGTTTTCTATCGGTACCCGTTGGAGTTACCTCCATGATATCATCTACGTACCTCTACCAAAGTGAATCATTCCCTATAACCCTCCTCTATTTCTCCATCTCTAGAACTTCTATGAAACAGTATGCCATAACTGCACTAAGAGGCGATCCCATGCCTAGTCTCGTGTTCTTCCTATATTCGTTCCCCTCAAAGGTAAAAGCTCTAAACCCTACACATAAGAATATTAAACTGATATAATCCCTCTTATTAATTGGTAGATCAGAGTCATTGATATTGTTTACTGCTTTCTTCACTGCCTCCAAGGCACGATCTCCTGGGACATTGATGAATAACGCCTTCGCATCATAGCTAATGAGTTTCTTTCCCCTGAGGATTACCTTTGAATTTGGCAAAATTCTTCAAATAAGCTTTACTGATTTTGCACAATGCTTGAGACAATGGGTGGGCTAATTAATATGTACTTTAGCAATTCTATAAGGAGAACTACCCACTTCTGATGCGTTTAGTCTATAAGGATGCCTTGCTTGTGGGTTTTAGGAAGCCCCCATATTTTAGGAGGTCTCGGATTCTCCTCAATGAGGTTGACTCGCTACTTACCCCTCTCCGTTTTTCGAAGTATTTTTTTAATTGGCCAAATCTTTGCGACTGGATCAATGTTTATAACTTTACCACTGTGATTACATAGCAGAAATAAAGACCTCTTTGGGAAGCATGGTAAATAAGATGGGAGACGGGTGAAGGGGATCAAAGGTTTCGTATCATTAGGAGACAACTTTTCTCTTAGACCTTTCTCCTCGATGCTTCAACGGCCTCAGGTCATTTACTACAGCCTCTGAATTATCTGCAGTCTCAGAATGCATCGCACTTGACGAGAAGCTCTCCTGAACCTCACTGGGACAAATGGTTGATCCACTAATCTCTCAATGTTAATTCTTTTTGAGTGAAACAGAAGTGTTTTGGCGTGTTAGCTGTCCTGATATATGAACGAAAGGGGCTGGTTCCTTATGTCCCTTGTACTCAGAGCAGATTCGTGCTCGCTGATTGTAGTTTGGTAGTTTCTAGGGAAGGTGGTCCTTCTCGATAATATTTTGTTTGGGCCATTCTTGAGGGCACCAAAGTGTCCGCGAGGATTGGGCAACCAAACCAGTGTTTCGCTATTCATCATACTGACTACATGCCAAGCATCAGGTTGTTAACGATTCGTTTTAACACATTATCGTAAATTAGGTTAAATATGTGTTTATCTTATGCAGTTTTATGTTTACCTTTCAGATCTAACACTCATTTTTTTTCCGGAAATGCATAGTTTTCCCATAAATGGCCTGAAGGCCATACTGGGAAAAGTATGTATTTCCAGCAAAAACGAGCTTCAGATCTGTAAACTACACATAAACCTGCATAAGAAAAACACAATATAAAAATCATTTAAAAGATCCAGAACTAGACTGGTAATTTAAGATGATGAAAGCGCCGCCTACTTTAGGCTATTTCCGCCAAAAATTAAACATATTTTTAGGTAGTTTCGAAATGGGGGGATTCGCCCTCCATACTCTGCACTCTCCCTACCCCAGCAACTTAAAAAAACTCGTAATATTCCTAAATCCAAAGCCTACCATAAGATTGGAATGCACACACCGATTGAGAAATGTCGTTCGGCCTCTAGTTTAAATAAAAGCTTTGCGCAGAAAACAGTTTATAAATAAACGGCTAGCACTCGGTCGAATGCAGGCATTAAAAAGAAACGTATCCTTAAACACACTAACGGGAATTTGGACTGTGTTTTTGCCCTTTCGAATCCTTTAATCCCGAACTAGCACAACCACTGGACGCCATTAGACCATATAAACTATAAAAAAGAATCCGCGATTCGTTCGGAAAATACGAAATATAACCAAGCGTGCCATTGGTTAAGAGCCAGAAGACGCAGGCATAGATTGCCTGCAGATTTAAAAGAACTTGCTATTGGTTGACTAGTGAGGCTAATATTAGGCCAAATCTTGAAGGAAATAGGGAAAAATGACGCAGTTAGTTTAAAATTGAGCAAAATAACAATATGCATTTGAAAAGTGACTAACTACGTTATATTTAAGTTTTGGAGGTTAAAAATGACATCGGTGAGCATCATTTTAAAAATTAAAAACCTTTATGTCTTTGAAAATGAAAAAAATCATAAATGTGTTAAACCGAATCTTTATCATCAGGTGAGCCATCAGAACTGCCTGGCAAAAAAGATGGACTACGGCCGAAGACAACTTAAATTTGCGTGCCTTCGTGCCGCAATTATTCGCTTGGACCTACCACCACCCCTAATGCCGCAACGCCATTATATCGCTTTCTGTCCTCTTCGAATTGGGCAGACTCGTCTGATGAAGCGCTTTCCTGAACTTTGCTGAGGCGACTTCGTTGGCCCTAGACTGTTCGGCGCATTCGTTTTGAATATACCAGTCTGAACGATCTTCGCGCATGTTACCTCTCTCGCTACCGGAGCAAACAGATTCGCTACCACTTTTCCCATGTACTCGGAATTGGTTCGTGCACACAGATTTGTGAATTCTTTGAATTTTAGAGGGGAAGCTGGACTCATCTATTTTATTTAACTCTCTTTTGTGTAGGTCGCAAACTACTGAGCCCTTAATTTTGTGTTTGCTTGTTTGATTATGTTGTTTTTTCTTTCTATGATTTTTAATCTACCGTAGCAGTAGTCTACAAGATGCTTACGGCGATCTATATCGTTGTAGACAGTTGCCAGATGTGAGCTGGTAAACAATCTTTCTTGCGTCACTGGATTATTCCTAGGTTTTCTTTAGTTTTAGTAGGGATTTGTTTCGTTTTGTTTATGTTTAGGACTGTAGTTATTGAGTGCTATTTTACTTTAGTTTTCATTATAGCCTAATAACAGGCTAAATAAAAAAACAACCCGATAGACTAATCAGTATTTTCGGCTTCTATTCCCTTTAAGGAAGTGACTAGAGGAGAACCATAAATGAAACTAAATATTAACCTCTATGGAATTTAAATCTATCGAATCAACTAACGTTTTGGGAATGTTCGAGCGTATTTGATCTTTTTGTTGCTAACGTAAAATTCCAGGTTATAAGGACAATAAATTAAAATCCCTTTTTATATTAAACCCCAAATTAGAATGTGTACTCGTATTCCCTCACGGAAGAATTATGTAATTAGTAAATATGTGCACTCTGTAAACGGCTAAACTCATCGCTACATTTATACACACGAACACATCATATACAGTATATCCCTGGCTCGCGCTGATAGCATTGATATAATTAATAGAAAGGAAATACTTTTAAACGTATTTGAAGTCTCATTTGAGCCACTAAAAGGGTTTCATTGTATGTCTTCAAAGCAGAAACTTTTCAAAAAAAAAGGCTTTCATTTTATTCAGATTTACTTCTTAAAGGAAACTTCCTCATATGGAGATTAGGGTCTTCCTATGAAATCATATATATATATATATATATATAGATAGATAGATAGATAGATATAATATTCTGAGTAATTTTTCATTTATTGAAGAATGCGAACTCGATAATAAAAGGTAGATGCTCTTAGAATCACTTTTTTATTTTTCCTCAGGTATTCAGTTTTCCGTTAGAACTCTCCTTTTGGCATTGATCCTGGTTTCGCGAGGGTGACTTTAAAAAGTCAATACTTTTGCAACTTCTAACTCAGCGCTGTAATGAAGTCCTTTAACATAGGTCAAGTGGAAAATTTTGGAAACTGAGAATCTTACTCTTAAGAAAAGTTAAATTTTATAGCGGATTTGACTTTATATAAAGAGCAGGCAATGGCTTCGCCACTCCCACCGACGGGGGAGCAGCCATGGTTCAATTTTTTATAAATTTTCTGAACTTCTCAAATTATAATAAATTTAAAAAGGAACTAAAAACTAAATTGCCCCTCTTTCAAAATATCACGTGTTAAAATATAGTTATAGAAGAAGATATATAAAAATAAATTTTCTGAACTTCACCATTTGTAATTCTTTGGGTTTTAAATTTCCCAAAATTTCGCTACTTATATTTATTTCTGAACTTCACCATTTTGTTTTTTAATATTATAAAAGAATTATTAGAAATAACTTTGATAACAAAGGCATAGGTCATAACCAAACTAAGATGAAATTATTATTCAAATACTAAAAAAAAATCCCCTTCTTAAAATATAGAGTTAGTGATGATGATGATGATAATGATGTGATGATGATGATGATAATAAAGAATCAGTAATATGAGCCATGTAAATAGTGAACGTAGCGTTCAACACAAAATGAATCTATGGTAGCAGCAAGCAAATATTTCGGACAACTGGTATTTTTCTTATGCTTTGGGTATGTATATGAGTATTATGGTGTATGTTTGCATGCATTTTTTGATATATCTGGATTTTAAATAAAAATACAAGCGTCTTTATAACATTGTTTTGAAGAATCAAAAATGGCGATCTTATTGAAATGTATGAACTCCTGATATCGATATGTGGGATTTACAATAAAAATGTATTCATATAAAACATATTTTTTCAATAATATGACACTCTATGTCAACAGGATCTATTAATGATATGATAATGGCGAAAACAAGTAACTTTCCCTTGAACAAAGGAAGTCTGATATGCAGGCTACACGAGGAAGGTTTCAGCTGTCGACAAATTACCCGGATGGTCGTGGATCACATTCTAGTGTTGCTGAATAGTGTAAGAGGATCCGTGAAAGTACAAACATTCAAGACCGTCGTTCTCTATATATATTAGCAGGTTCAGCAGTAGGCAACGTGGCAAAAGGTCTCATGAACCAGAAAAACGCATTCCGTCCGCTACATTAATGGACAGAGGGTGGCAAGGTTAATGTATCTGTTAGAACAGTACGTCGCAGATTCCTTTTACGATGCATGTAGCCATTTAAATCCCTCGGGGAGCAGCTGATTTACCTTCAGAAGATGTCATGTCGACTGGCTTTGACACTTGCTCCCCGCAAATGAATCATGCCTCAGTGGAGGCGTGTTTAAATCTCGCTACCCCTGATGGTTACGTCTACTCCCATACCTCCCTTAACTATCGCGGTGGTGGAGCTGCTCTCATTCACAGTGCCTCCTTCCCTCTGAATAATCTGCCCTCTACCCCTCTTCTTTCTTTTAAGGTGCTCAACTATGTCTTTGATTCCACCCCTTCTCTAGCTATCTTAGTCCTCTACCGCCCCCAGCTCCTCCCTCAAGCTTTTTCTTGATGAATTTAGTAACCTCCTTGCTGGCCTCTCCCCCACTGGTTCTCTGCTAATCCTCGGTGATTTCAACCTTCCTGGCCACAATCCTAATTTCAAAGCCTTTTCTGAAATCCTTGATCTTTTCTCCCTCACCCAACACGTTTCTTCACCTACCCACTCTCGCGGTAACATTTTAGAGCTTGTAATCTCTGACTGTCTTATTTCCGACATGATGACTACAAATTTGTCCAATGCTATATCTGATCACTTCCTTATCAACTTCAACTGCTCTATCCCATTCCAAAAAACCTCCCCAGCTGTCTCATAATCCTAAGCCTTTCCGTCGACTAGCCTCCATTGATATTTCCTCCCTATCTAATGATGTGGCCTCCAAACTTCCTCCCATTGATGCTTCTTCCTCTCCTGACCAGATTCTCTCTTCTTTGGAGCAACCCCTTCTCACTTGTCTCGATGCCCACTCTCCCCTTGTCAGCCCTTCGAACTCCCGTTGTCACCGTCCCCGTTGGTACTCTATGGAACTTCTCCGTGCTAGGCAGTCCATGCGTGCCCATGAAAGAGTCCTTAGAAAGGCTCGCATCCGTGGGCAAGACACGACCTCTCTCTTGCGACAGCTTCCTACGTGGCAAAATTAAAATCTGCTCGTGAAGCCTACTCACGTAATCCGCTTACTGATAGTAGGAATGACCCCCGTACCGTCTTCCGCCTACTCTACCGTCTTACTTTCCCAGCCCAGGTCTCCCCACCCATTAGTCCTGCTACTCTCTCGAATTTCTTCGCATATAAAGTCACTAACCTCCGTGCCTCTCTGCATCAGCCTTCTGTCCCGGCTCCTGCCCTTCTCCCTGACTTCCCACCTCAGCTGCTTATCGTTTTCCCCGCTGTGACCAGGTTGGAGCAAATCTAAGAAATCGGGCTTCCCAAAGAGACATTTTGCCGGCTAAACTGTTATGTAAAATTCTGCCTGCTATCCTCCCAACACTTCTTTACCTGTTCAACACTTCACTTGCAACTGGTCTTATTTCCTCTTCCTTCAAACGTGCCCACATCCGTCCGATTCTTTAAAAGCCTCAACTAAACCCCACTGACTCTTACAATTATCACCCGATTTCACAACTTCCTTTCCTCTCTAAGGTTCTGGAGAGAGTGATTGCTTCACGCATCAACAGTCGCATGGTGGCCTGTAACATTGATGAAACCTATCAATCTGGTTTCAAGTCAGGACACTCCACAGAAACCGCCCTTCTCAATGTGTCCTATTGCTTACGAAGAGCCGTGGACAGGGGTTGTGCCTCCATCCTCGTTCTACTTGACCTCTCCTCTGCCTTCGATACTATTGACCATACCGTCCTACTTGATCGTCTCCACTCTATCCTCGGCATATCAGGCACCGTGCTTGACTGGTTCCGCTCTTACCTCTCGTCTCGTACCCAATCCATTGTGATTGACGAAGTTTCATCCGACTCTACCCCCATTCGCTTTGGAGGGCTACAAGGCTGGGTCCTTGGTCCTCTACTATTCCGTATCTACCTTCTCCCTCTTTGTTCTCTTCTCCGTAATCTCGGTCTATCCTTCCACCTCTATGCTGATGACACTCAAATATTTGTTTCCTCATCCGCCACGTCTCTTGCCTACTCTATCACTAACCTCCTGGCTGCCTACTCCTCCATTTCTGACTGGCTCTCTACCAACTTCCTCCGGCTTAATCACTCCAAAACTGATTTCCTCCTCGTCGCCCCCCCTGCTCTTGTCAAATCATTTTCTCTGACTGCGTTAGAAATCTGGGTGTTGTTTTGGATGAGCATCTCTCATGTAAGCCTCATATCCAAAATGTCAGCAAATCCTCTCTATGTTTTCTTCGTAACTTCTCTCGCATTCGCTCTCACTTTGATCGCCAAAGTCTTGAGACTGCTGTTCATGCCCTCATCACCTAACGACTTGACTACTGTAATTCTCTGCTTGTGAAGCTGCCATCCTCCTCTCTTCGCCCCCTTCAACTTGTACAGAACTATGCCACCCGGTTTCTCCGCCGTCGCCCTCGCTTCTCTCCCTCGAAACCCTTGCTGCATAAACTGCACTGGCTCCCTGTCAGATTCCGTACTCACTTCAAGATACTTCTATTCACATTTAAGGCCCCGTCTTACCTCACTTCTGCCCTCTCGCCACGCCATGTCCGTCGGCCCTTCGATCATCACATGCACCTCTTTTGAATATTCCTCGTTCATCCCTCTGATTAATGGGGGACTGCTGTTTCTCAATCTGCGCCCCTAAGTTGTGGAATGCCCTTTCTGCTGAAATCATGTCTTCTCCCTCTCTTACCACATTTATGCGTCTCCTGAAAATGCATCTTTTCAGAATTGCCTTCTTCCCCTCTTGAATTTCCATTGAATCTCCATTCTCATCTCAGCACAACGTGCGCTCTGGGAAGGCCTCTGGCCTTGAAGAGTGCATTACAAAAGACTTATTATTATTATTATTATTATTATTATTATTATTATTATATAGCTGGCTGATTCTAAGTTCTCGTTGTTCTCGAAACCAGGCAACTTATGAGTCCGCAAGTGGCTATGAGATTAGTCTAATTGAGAGTCTATAGTGCACATCATCTTCAGGTGTAGGTTTTCTTACCACTTTTGATCGAGCCGTGAGTTCAGAGAATTACCAAACTCTCCTGGGAGATTACATGCTTTCCTCAGCCCATGCCCTCTCCAGAAATTACTGAAATGTGATATTTGACAGAAGAATGTCACAAGACTGCTTTCAACACACAGTGTCCCTAGTAAAAGAATATCACGATAAAGGACTGGCCATCTAATTCCCCGCTATTACTGGAAAACCCTTTGGTAGGATCTGAAAGAAGCCGCAAAAAGTCTTCCGCCAGCTTCCACTGGGCAACTGAAGGCAGTAATCACAGAGGATTGGGCAGGCCAACATACCACTACTCAGATGTATCACTCTTGTAGATAAATGGCTTAAGGAATAAATGCTCCCATAAATTCCATAGGACTCTTGACACACAATTAAGCTTCAAATATCAGTTTAGTTTTGCTATAATTATCACAGAGCTTCACTTGCTTTTCTCTTATATATTTCTGATATCATATGTTTAGGCAATTTTTATATTTTATTCATTCTTCTTAATTTTCTATGGCATATATAAATTTTTGCTATATATTCCATCTTGTTATTTAAGAAGGCAGTGGAGCAAGTTGAAAAATTGATAGTGTTAAGAATACTCAAATTAAATTGAGTGTCTTTATTTCAGTAATTTTTACACACGGTAGGTTCATAAGTGATTGATGGATATTATTTCAAGCAGCAAGCCAGTAAGGTTCTGTCAAATCGATGCGTAGCAGCTAACCTGTAGAGGATTGCGTGCATCTAGGGGCCAACATCCTTATTCGATTACCTCGCAAGACCTAAAGCATATATTTACCATATATTTTCACTTTTTTTCATTTCACCATGTCATTTACAAATCTGACCTTACCCAGTTTTTGCCTTCGTTATGTTCCGCTTTAAATTATGCAAGATCTATTTAAGGTAATGTATGTCCAGCCTCCTCTTCATTCATTGAAAAGGTATTTAAGAATAAAGACGAAAGCGATCGGAATCGTTTTTCACTTTTCCTTTGTGGGTGTATCTGCATATATATATATATATATATATATATATATATATATATATATACCCATTGTGAAATCGGAATCGTATTCAGAAAGAAAACATTTCATTTAACTTCTTCAATTTCCCACCTCCAATCTCAAATCTTAAAATTTGTGGTTATGGGTATTGTAGAGGTATAATAAGAGTTTAGTATATATATATATATATATATATATATATATATATATATATATATATATATGTATCGAGGCCAAGGAAATAATAACAAAAGACATTTGAGTTTAGCTTTACCCCTCCGATGTTCTCCGGTAACATAGGAGAACGGGAAAAAGGTAAAATGTTTCGAGAGAGATTCCTGACCTCAGCTCAAAAGGCAGGCCCCTCGAGGGTGTACTTATAAACAATCCATTCAAAAGTGCAAACTGCCGATCTCGTATTACCCTCTTCCCGAGCTACAAGACACCAAGCGCGGGAGACCAATCTGAGGTCTCACCTTGCAAGTCCCCCCCCTCCACCTCCCCAACCCTGCGGGAGTAATTTGTGTATATAACAGGTTGACCTGAGTAAACGTGGCTTTTTGTTGGTTCTAACGGAAGAGATAAGTAAGTCACCGGTTCAGAGATCTTTCGAGTTCGATAAGGAAACAGAAAAATCACCGGTTCAAAGTTTTCTGCAAGTTAAGGAGAACTTTGCAGTTCTTGTACGAAACCAGATCGTAACAAGGAAGCTCGGCGCCATTTGAGCTTTCAAGATATTGAGTGGTTTGTCCAACTCTATCTGAGTTAGACAAACCCATACTAGATAGAAAAAAATAAAAAGAAGACAACGATTTGATCTTGTCCGGAAGCAAAGAAGAAGGGCTAAGTTTAGCTTGAAGTAGCCTCCACCCAAGATTCCTCGTGACGTCCCCCGTCAAAGCGACAGGTATGTCGTCGAACGCCATCTAGGGAGCAAACAACAAACAACCTGAGGAACGCTTCGCCGGATCCAAAATCTCCGAAGATAGTCTAACTGGTCGCGAGTATTTAATCTCCATTACCTTATGTGAGTAGAGAATAATCCCGTGGTTTATGAGCCCGTGAATAATAAATAGTTTAGTGGAGGTCTGGACAAGGACAACAATATTAACTTAAAAATTGTTCCCCCTGTAAAATTTTATCCCGAAGCGAGCTGTGAAGCTAACCCAGTAATCCGATTTTCTCTTTGTTTAAGTGTATTAGATCTGTATTTGTTTTATGTTATTTAGTGAGATGGTTTATTGTTAGTAAAGTCTATTTCTTCAGTAAAAGCACTGTTTTAATTATCCTCGAACGAGTTGAAGTGGCAATATTTGATAAAGTCAAGAAAGAAACCCCGTTTATTCATTCACTATAATAAAAATAAAGAATAGCACTCTTAAAGCACGATCCTCAAGCGGTCACCGAGGCACGAACCTACGCCTCATGTAAAAGTTTATTTGGTTTATTAAAAATTAATAAAACAGATGAATATATATATATATATATATATATATATATATATATATATATATATATATATATATATATATATATATATATATATATATATAATCTCGGCTGAGCTACGACAGGTCTAAATCCTGGGACCAAATATAATTGGCAATCCTTATTTTCGCAAAGATTAAATCCTCAATTAAATTCTAGTCAGTGTTCAATTCCACTCCATATATCTTAACCGAAATTTGAAATAAAATCAGTTTTAGATTGACCTGTATTTAATTTTACTTATACGTTTTACGATAAATAACTCACTGACCTTGTAATTAAATTACTCCATTGTCTAGTTTGGCAAGGTATGCCTGTAGACTAGCTCGGGGCCCAGAGTGGTACATAAGCACGGGCAAACATCTGACGAAGAGCCGCTTGAGATATGTCGGGGGCGATTAATAAAAATTGCGATTTACGGTTGACCGGGTTTAGACTAATGGCTTGCCAAGTTGCTGTTCAAAGGATATATAAAGAAAATACCCCAAAATATAATTTTAATATATATAATAAAAGGGGGCAATTTATATATATATATATATATATATATATATATATATATATATATATATATATATATACAAAAGTGGTAAACAAATTACTTATTGTAGTTAAATGAATTAAATGAAGATTAACGAGGTAATCTGGGGATGACCATAAAAGATCGCTTTACCATCAAGCGCGGGCGAACTGGAGGCGGTGGGGTGGAGTGGAAGACAACGGCGCAGATCTCTAAGAAGATACTTCGCGGAGTCCTCACGATTAGGACTCGAAGATGGAGTTGGATTACTTTGTGATGAAGAATGAGATTTTCTCTGCTCCAGAGAGACGTAATCTCAACTCGAGACGATTCTGTAGAACGGCAGGAAGTCGCAGTCTCGAAAAAACGGGAATCTCGAAGGGTAAGTGAGAGATGACAGGGCCGCACAACTCTCGGGGAACAAGGGGGCTCGATAGCTTTCCTCTGAACAAGGGTCAAAGCTTATTGAAGGTAGATTTGCTGGCGAGATCTTTGACGAAGTTCCCCGACGGATTACAGGGATTCACGGGAAACAGACGGAAGTCTGAACGGAGTGGATGGTGGGATTTCAATCTCCTCGAGAGATTGTGAGCTTTGGGTTAAATACGTAGGTGGCTGATCCAATACAAGCCTTAGGGCCTTGCTGTCCCTAAGGAATTTTTGGCGCCAGTATAAGCAAACACATTTTCTCCTAACGCGTCGTTGCAGACGATGAAACTTAACTCGCGATATGAGGATACGGTTAATGTGGCTGCGCACGGCGTTATCACAAGGAGGGGGGGGGGGCGTCTGAAAAACAAACACAACTGATACGAGAGATTAAGCGCATGACCGATTCTTTCTCGAACTTTCTAAAATTCTCACGCTGGCGCCCGTGGTCTTGAAAGAATAGAGGGGTATTTCCGATAGGGCTTCCTCTCACGCTGGTCCTTCGAGGGCATTCACTAATATAGTTGTTACTTATTCCAATTATTTTAAAATAGTCTCCAATTTGACCTCTGTTCATATTTTACTTTTCTTTCATTCAGTTCCTGTCCTTCGATCAAATTGTTAATTTTTATACTTATTTTTGTTAATTATTCACTCATTTATTATTTAATATTTGCAATTTAATTATATTTATTGGATCTTTTAATCCATTTATATATATATATTTAGTTAATTCTAACGATTACTTTTCATTTTCCATATGCATTCTTGGCTTGTATATTTTGTAATTAAAATATTGTGCTCCATTATAAGCTAATGATAAACATACTCAATTTTGGAAACTTTAAATACACAGCTATGAACAAATGTTTTTAAACTACTATATTTTTTATTAAGGGAAAATTAATAGAACTATTCAAACGTATCAATTGGTTTTAGTATGTTATATAATATTTTGAAAGTAAAATATACAAATATTTAGAGTTCAAACACATTCTATTAATAAATACAGTCAATTAATGCGCGCAGTCAATATTTACAGTTGTGTCCGTTATTCTCCAGTATAGCTTCAATTCATTTTGGCCTGCTGAAGACAAAATTTCTCATGATATCTTGATTGATATTGCTCCCTTTTTGTTCAATAAGCACACGCAATTGCTCACAATTGGATGAATTCTCTTTTAGAATATCCACTTTGATTGTCGTAAACAAATTGTGTATTGGTTTCAAATCTAGCTAATTCAGGGGTAAAAGTTAAAACGTTTTGTTGACTTCAGCCAAGAATTTTGTTATTGTTTTCTCCTTGTAACAAGGCGTGCCGTCATGCTGAAAAATATAGTTATCAACCCCAAATTGGTCCAGAACCTTTGGTAAAATTCACCTATCAATCCCGTTTTGGGAGCATTTTTAGTTCATGTCAGTTTTCTCGGGCAAAAGTGTTACTGGTCTAGTTCCGTTAGTTGAGAAGCAGCAACAGAGATTAGGTGTGCTCGATGCTTCACTCTGGGCATCACACATGATTCCAGAAATCTCTCCACTTTTTCTCCTCCTTTATTAGGAGTATTTCAGAAGCTCCAAACAAGCGGAAGGTTGCCTTATCAGAGAAGATCCTTTGCCATAGTCTTCAACAGTCCATTCTTTATATTTTTTACAAAAGTAGAGCCTATCTGTAAGTTTCCTTTTGGTGAGATGAAGCTTCTTCGCAGCCCTTCTGGACTTAAGACTTTTGTCAAAAAATCTCCGCCTCACTCTCGTTTTCTGAACTTTTGCTTTTTACCGTATAATATACATAGGTAGCCCAAAATTAAGAGAAGTGCATCTACTTTGAAAGTGGTAGGGAGGCAGATATAAAGGATAAAACGCTACTTCCAATCCTGACTCCTGAGCTGGAAAGGATAAACACCCATCTATTCCAAAGTGGTCGGGACCACCCGACGTGTCTAAATATTATTCGTTAATGGAATTTTGAACGTTCTTGTCGTACTTTATTGATAAACTTGAACGAAAATTTTTGTCTAATTAACTCGAAATGCCATAATTTATTTAGTTCTATTTAAAATTTATAACTTTCTTCAGAAAATGGTCGAAGAGCTGTTTTTTGGCAAAATAATTATTTGTTCTCTTTCAAATCTGTGAGGAATTACTTGGCTGACTATTAAATAGCATAGTTAGTAGACTGACTATTCATTCATTTTGGGAGTTTGGATTATTAATTTTTGATATTGGAAAGAATTTGTTCGTGCAAGGAGCAGAGATTGAATTAGGGTATATTAGTTCTTTTCTTTATGAAATTAGAAGGTTACTGACCAGATTAAGCAGATTAGTGCCTCAGCAGAGGTAAATAAAATTATATAAAAGTTTTTGTTTTCCATTGATCCGACAATAATTATACCCTTTGTGTTGGAAGTAAGAGGGGTGATGCACCTTGATGAACAAACTATTCCTGTATCCTCGTATTGAGCCTATAGTCTCTAACGGTTTAAATTTAATCTCTATTAGTCTTCTTCTTTAATGAGTTTTTAATATATACATACTTGTTTGTGTATAGAGAAAGAGAGATGTGAGGGAGAGAGAGAAGAGAGAGAGAGTAGAATAGTAAAATAGAAGGCAGAGAAAGAGAGTCGGAAATATTAAAACCAAACAATTTTTGATATTATAAATAAATAAGTGAGTAGATTTTCTAAACAAACAAAATTCCTAGTATACAAATAAAAATGAATTGCTTATAATTGGCTTGAATCATGTGCATAAGTTTAACTCGTATACTGCTTTTGCCGCACGCTATCCGATGTTATTAGCTTTCCTCCTTCCTCCTTCCTCTCTCAATGAAAGTAACTGGGTTCTCCTTCCATGTGATGAACTCTTCTTGGCTGCAAATCCTCCCTGCGGGCAAGAAGAAACAAATAACGATGCATATTTTTGCCCATAGTCAGAGCCAACATGGGGTGAAGAAAGTCATTTTTATTTTTTGCTTCCTTTTGACGGAAGATGCAATTTTACCTCTAAAAATGGACGCGTTGCGTCGCTTCCAACTTTCTCTACTGTAAATTCGGTGCAACCTCTCAAGTTGAGCCGTCGTGAGTTGATCACGATCATGTCGTCTACTTACTCGATTTATTTGATGTGTAGCGACATCTGATTGGGAAATTGACAATTGAAGTGGCAGGAATTGCAGAGAGGAGCAATCGATCCTTTGAATATACAGTAAATGTTCGATCTTCTCTCTGGTGAAGAATAAATTTCAACGTGAGAAATACAGCCTAGGAACTCAGCTGCAAACTTGCTGTAGTGTTATTCAGCAGGCCTTAGCATCTTGGAAAAGAATGCTATCTGATTCCATGCTCAATAATATTTTAGCCTGCAGCACGTTTGACTAGCTATCGTATAAGCCTGTCATTGTGAGGAAAGTTCGATTTAAGTTCGTTTGTGAGCATCCAAATAGCTTTTGACATCCGTGAAAGACTTGACTGCTTATTAGGCACAATTGAGTCCGGAGGTCTTTGTCATTCTCTCTCTCCCATAAGTACATTTAACTGGTTCAAAAATTGCTCAGAATATCACTGAATCGGCTGTAAATATTGCCCATCTCAAACAATTCCCATAATTGTTCAAATGTAAACGAATGCATTAATTAGTTAGTGCTTTAATTCTAACGCTGCTTCTAAAGTTATCATGTTTCGTGAAATGATAACTATAAAAAGGTTATTCACGATCCTCTAAAGCTATATTTTGTGGCAGCAATGATTATTCGACCTCTCATAAACGCTCAAAGAGTGTTCATATGCGGAGATCTGCCCCTCGTGATTCGAACTTGTCACAAAAATGCCCTCAATAAATAAGAAAACTAAATCAAGAAAAATATGTCGAGTAGATGAGAGGGTGAAATGTTGGCCTGCTTGATTTTAGATTTGTTTATTGAACCTTGGTCAACTTGTTCATTTCTACTATTCGTTCACCAAGTTGACAATGTAGAATATGGATTTTCTTAGTAGATGAACAAAAGAGTCAATTGCAATTTACAGAGGAAGGGGATAATCTTTGTTTGGGAAATTAAGGCTCCTAGAAATCCCACAAGGTTCTCCATTAAACCGAAGATATCAGAACCATATTCAGAATTGATGACCATCGGAAGACTGGATGATACAGATACGTATTAAAATTGTTCTTTGCCGCTGTGAGTTTGTGAGAGACAGCCTGTGAGTGCAGAAATGAGCCGGATGAGCGAATGTTCGATGTGGTGAGAAATTTTATGCTTCTCAAGCTTCTCTCATTGAATTCTGGTGGCTAGGTTGAGAAAATTGACAAATAATAGTGATTATGGTGGATCATCCCCAATGGAACTTTGATGCAGTGCAGGAAGAGAATTCATTCTGCTTTCTTGAATAGGATAGAATCCGTCTGGCCTTCGGCTATGCTAGGTCAACTATTATGTCAAAAGAGGTTAGAAAATTAGCTGCGAGAAATGTGGGTGCCAAATTGTGAGGAAAAATATACATGTGGAAAAGCGCTTTGACCTAAAGCTTATTGTAAGCTGTTTTCGCCGTAGGTTGGAAATAATCTACCGTTTATAGCATCTAATTGAAGAGACTGAGGTAGTCTACTTTCATTAGCAAACCCACAGTTATCTTCCCTTCTCCAGTCACAGAGTCCACCAGAACCCGGGTTGTGATGACTTTGCCAGCCCGTAGAAGAATATCTGGATTCGTGTATTTGCTCTACACGGCCGCACTAATCGAAGGAAGATTTTTTAGTTTCAACAGATGTGACGTGGAAAAACGCACTTGCGAGCCATCTTTTTTAAATATGCAGTGACGATTAAACGAGGCATGAACGAGGGTGTCAAGTAGTTATTAAATTAATTTGAGAAGATTTAACTCAGGCCTCAATGAGTTGATATTGCTTAGCAAGAGGGAGGGTATAACGCAGCTACCAAGGCAAAATATAACCCCAGGATAATAACAGTCATTTTTGCTACCTGGTATGTTGGAAAGTAATCAAAGCAAAAATAGCTCCCGGAAGAAATCGTTTCTGATGGAATCGCTAAATGAATTATTTAGTGACCTCAATTGCAAGCAATGAAGAAGTAGACTTTAAAATGTGGTGAGCATATGAACATTAGCAAAGAACTGATACCTTGGATACCAGCGAGGAATGAAGAGGTATAAATTGAGTTAGATGAAAAGTCTATTCTTCGCAGCCTGTCCAGGAACTGGGATAAACTTTGCCCTGACCGTGCTTTACTGATCTGTACTGAATTATTGTCTTCTCTGGAAAAATTGGTTTTATTTCTTCCCAAATTCGAAGAGCTTTGCGTGTCCTATGTTGATAAAAAATATGATCCAAAGGAAGATTTATGCTGAATTACATGAAAATAGATAGAAGGAATCTGATCTGTCGTAAAGGCGCTATGTAGAGTCAGGCAAATCATGTGCCAGAAGTTTTCTTGGCAACAAAGCAAAGCCCGTTTCAGTGTATGCAACTCCTCTGAGAAAAGACAGAGGCCGGTCTTCCACACAGGATGTTTCATAATATGCTTTAGAATCTGTAGCATAATTCAGTAATATATTTTTTAGCCAATTTGTAGTACTAATGTGAATTTCAATAGTTTTCATTTTAGGACTGCACAAAATTATCCAATTATAATTTAATTTACAATTGTATCATTGGAAGGGTGGAGTAAAACCAGGTCAACAGACCTTAGTCGCGTGCTCTCAATTATTTCAATAATTTTCAAAAAAAGTAACATTTAATTAACAAACGTATTATCAATTAAGAAACATATCATCTGACCTTACGACCTTTAAGATTTTCAAAAACACATTGAAAAGTAAAATGGCTACATCCCACCATACCGACCGACGGACCGAAATAGTTACTTATCGATTCGAGTGCACGCGACTAAAAATATTTTGTATGCTAAATTCATGGCTGAGAACTTTTCTACGCGTCAGTAAATGTTAGAATACTCTTTTAAGATAGAGAAAAGGGAGTATAGAACTACAAAGAGACAGAAATATGCGGTTTACTCCACAAATAAGAATTCTCTCTACCCATAAAACAGACCAAAAGAAGGTGAGGGACAATTATTTCGAGGAAAAGTTGCAGTATATTCGAAGTGGGTAAGATACTTTTTCTACAATTTGGAACAGAACAGAGGGCGATGCATTGGAGGAAAAACAGGTTTTGCGATTTGCTGTTATTGAGAAAAGCTTCTCGTATTATTGATAAGTGCGTCAACAGTTTTCTTATTGTTTTAATGCTTGCTTGTCTAGCATTTTTATTTGACTTGATGCATTCGACTGAAATAGGTTCGGAAGAAAAAATAAATTTTCAGTGAGCTGTTGGTTCTGAAGCTTACAGTTTGTTATCAGGAAATAGGGATCATTATATTAAAAGATAGCGTGCCGGTAATTGAGGTTAAACAGAGGATCGAGTGCAGACAGTTCGTGTTAAAAGATGGACTGAGCTTTGTGGAATTATTGGTCTTACATTATCCTCGATATTTTAGAGATTCTTTACTTTGCTTGTAAATTCGGTTTCCTCAAAATGTTGATCCCAAATTTTTGTACTTTGTGTTTTGTTTTTAGTTTTTATTTATTCTCTCCCTAGCGGTTTTCCTTAATTGCTTATAAAGCACTTTGTTCTTTAAATAAATTGCGCGTCAATATTTTGAGATCATTTGTAGAAATGTAGAATCCTTATAAAATTGCGATTCAATGAATCCACCATTTGCCTCAATGACTGTTTCATTTCGATCGCTCAAATTGGACGATCTTTATCAATTTCAAACATAATCTTTGGTATGGTCAACTTGAGAGATTTAATAGTCTTAGTGGGAATTGATTTGCCTCTATTCAACAACAACCTTAAGTAATAATGTAGTGGATTGAGATCAGTTTAACTAGGAATCCAAGTGTCTGGGAAATTGCAGTGGTTTTCAGCCTTTTTTTGCCAACGGCACACCTAAAAGCACATGGAAGTATAACGGCTCTCCTGGCAAAATATAAATTAAAAAAATATGAGTGATACAAAATAAAAATATACCAAGTCATAGACGGCATATAACCGTAGACTGTTATTCTTCCACTGCACATACTAGTCATAGACACATAGAAAGACTAAAACTAAATTAATGAAAACACTGATATGAACTAACCTTATTCCAGTGTTTCGAAATTCATCAGTCAAATGATCAGCTTTTTTAGTGAGAAATTTGTGCCAGGCTTTTCTTCATAATTTCCTCATTTTTGCACAGTTCTTTAAATATTCGTGACTTCAATGGCCTACCTTTTATATAATTGACCATTTCTAAATCTTGATGTAACTCAAGCTTTAAAGCTTCTTCCGATATTTTTGAAAGAAGAACTTAACTATGTTGAATAGGTGCGAATGAGATTTGAATTTTATTTTTCTGTGAGGGATACATATCCTTTAGTACAACTTGTAAGGCATGGGACTCCATCAGTGCAAAATGCCAACATAGGACTTCAAAGACAAATTTTTCTTAGAGGTAGCCTGTTACCATATCAAAAGTATCTTTACCTATTGTAGTTGTAGATATTTTTTTACAACACGAAAAATAATTGATTATTTAATTCCCTTCAATTAAACGTCCAAATTCAAGTAAATAACTTTTATTACTGATGTCAGTTATTCATTCACGGTTAAAGTAAAATTCGAAACTCACTTTTGAAACGCATCTCAAATACATGTCTCGGGATATCTCACAGAAATTGGGTATTCTTCGTAAATCTAAGAAGATTTATGAGGATGATGTTGTTCTTCGCAAGTGTTTCTTTCCTTTTATTCTACCTCATTTTGAGTATTGCTCTGCTTTATGGAGTTTTGCTGCTTGCTTGATCGTGCATTTATATAATTCTGTAAAGGTTTTACTATCAAATTTTGATTTAGATATTAGGCATCGTAGATATGTTGGAGCTCTTTGTATTTTATTTAAAGTACTGAATAATGAGAATCATTCTCTGCATAAATTTTTGCCGAGATTTTATCAACCAGCCAGGTTTACTTGGCATTCTGAGACTGTAAATTCCATCAGATTCGAAATTGATCGTCATTCTACATCTCAGTTTTCTAAGTGCTTCTTGCCGAGCATTTGTAGATTGTGGAATACTTTGCCCACAAATATTGTGACTGCTCCTACGCTTGATAAGTTTAAAAGATTGGCTAATGTCTTTTTTGCTGCGTAACTGTTGTGCTGTTTAATTCTTGTTCCTTTCTTTCTTGCTGTGCTTTAACCCGCACTGACAAATCTCGGTGGTATAATTTCAAAAACTTTCAGTGTGGCTCTTTACATGGTCATAATAATAATAATAATGATAATAATAATAATAAAACTCTTTCATTTTTTCTGAATAGTATCTTCAATATTTTTCGATATATCTAGGATTCTTCTAAGTATTGTATCATTTGAAAGCTAGATATTGTTCAATACTTTCTCAGCCTTTTCACCAAACAGAGATTTTACAATCTCTTTTGCAAGCTGGCAGGCAGACTGACTCAGCAAGCGTGTGGTATTTAGATTTTAATGCTATTATTTTAGCCATTTGTATTGACTTTAGTTGGGCTCGTTCAGGCACGGTCATTATTTTTTCAAAATAACTTCCGCCGTTTTTATTTCTGCTCTAATAATCTTTCAAAATTATTAAGATTTTTATCTTTCAGGGATAAATGATTCGAAATAAAATGCTTTTCTAACATCTTGGTAACATGGATTGAATTGAAATGTTTCACCGACAATTACACTTGATTGAGATGGTTTATCAACGTGACCAGACCAATAAAATACAAATTTCAAATAATTATTACATTAGGGTCGATTAATGTTTCTCTTTTGGACACTTACTACTGCCCAATGATATACTGACTCAAATTAAAGACGTTCTGGAATATTTAATTGTCTAGCCAAATACTTCGTTCAACCTTATTGCCAATATAGGCACTCAGCAATTACTTTATAAGGCAAATATCTATATTATGTATAATTAATCTTGTTTTCTATATAATTTAACAGTTAATTTATATACAAAACAGGATTAGTTAAGTTAAATTTTAACTTAAGACAAGTATTGACCAATATGAAACAATAAACAAGGAGAATTGTTAGCATTGCGAAATGTGGAAAGATCTCACTCATCACTAAATGAACAAAGTTAAGTGGCACACCATGTTTCAGTTGGGATCACGTGGACTTTTGAATTTTCTTAGTGTGCCCTTCAAAATTTCACGGCACACTTAAGAAGATCCCGCAGCATACCAGTGTACCATGGCGGCACACTGGTTGAGAACCACTGTTCTAGCCTAATGAGATGCTTTCAGAATCTTCTTGGAAGATGTAAGGTCCTCTGTTGCTTACTCTTTATATCCAGGGCCTCACAGTCCTCTCCAAAATCTCTACGTATGCAGCATCATTGACTTAAGCTATGTGAAAAAAGTGAGGGGGTATGGCATTACTCTCACTAAAAATTTCAAGAACCAAAACTGTTTCCGGGAACTTAGTATGAATAACAATTTAAACTTCGTTTGGCACTCTATATAACCATCTGTCATTCCTTGGGTTTACATTTTGGTCGTGGTGGAAGTTTTTTTCCTTATAGATAAACCCAAAATTTTCCAGCTCCTGCGTTTTATTACTAATGTTGGATCCCTTTCAGTAGCTTCTAGGTCTTTTCTTACTTTGGCAACGAAGGATCTAGCAAATTCCATAAAACGACCATACTCTGTATCACCCTGTTGAGCTTTAATGGCAATGATTACAGTCTCCCTTTTAATTTCCTTCATCAATTTAATGTTACTCATTATTAATCTGAAAATGAAATTTTAAAAAATAGTTCCATCAAAGTTAGGTAGAGCTATTCAAGACGATTTCCTTCAAATACTGACGCACCATGTATCATATATAATCTAAAACATCATTGAAGCAGTAAATTTTTGGAGAGCTGGGGTAGAATTCTCAGTTAATTATGGTACTTAAGTCATTAGTAATTATTCAAATCAGCCTTAGAAAGGGGCCACCAAACTTCTCTTCAGTAGACTCACTGATAACGTGAGAACCTGTAATTTGGAAATTGTTCCTTCCTTGCTATATTAAGGAGTTACCCCTAATGACAGAGATATAAGAGTTATGAACTCTGTGTTTCATAAAGCGTTATTTGATTGACCTAATTATGATTAATTATAATCAACCTAAATTAGGCCACCCACCGTTCTCAGCAAAGATACCAGGGTTTTACTTATTTCTGATTTTGCATTAGTGTTGGTTTAATCAGCGAGGTAACTTTGATAGATATAGTCGGTTCTTTGGTCTTTTGTCTGCTCACCATTGCCAAGTGGAAGCCAAGATTATCTATAATTGTTGTTTAATAGGGTTTAAGATAGTTGCGCGAGGGCAATCCACAACACCCTTAGAATTTTAATAAGGATGTGCAACTTTGAAACATTTTTACTCAACAGTTCTCCATCCTCTACATTTATATAAAAGTCATTTCGGAAAACTTTATTGTGGAGTTGCCCTGGTTGGTTTTCGCCATAATCTTTAGGTAAAAATAATGATAATGTTTTATATTATAATTATTATTGATTGTATGGGAGTAAAACACAAGTTCCAGTCGCTTGTGCAAAATCGTATGTTTAATTCTGAATTTAATCGTTTATAAAATATTTTATATATAATAGCTTCAAATCAATAATAAAACCAATACAAGAAAGGAAATCTCCCCCTTTTTCTCACTAAATTAAATAATTCAAAAATTTATATGTAATTGACACAATATTTCTTCAAACTTCACTGCAAACCCATTCCGTACAGTGATGTTTGCACACATCAACTTGCTACAAATCTACACAGCCATTTATGTAGATTTAATCACAAAGATAGGAAAATTATTTTACATGCCAATTATTTTCCTCATTGTGTTGTATCATTTTGTATGCACTTGGAACGGGAAAAATAAGCACACCGTCTTTCATTGCGTACATATTTTAGAAGGTGACTATGCCCAGAGAGGGATTACTGACCTGGAAAGCTACGCAATTAAAATTCTAGGCCGTAAGAGTGCAACATGCTACCGATTTTATCCCAATAATTCTCTATGTTCTTTTCTAACATAATAGTTCAAATCTGCTTAAAGTTCCTATTTATCAGAGCCTTACACCTGAAAAATTCATTTTTTGTATTCTCCCGCCCAAATTCACTTTCTTTTCAACATCGTCCAGTTAAGAACTGACCTTCCTTTTCTCTTTATTCGAAAAGGCGGTGCTATGGTCTTAACTCTTTCCTTCGATCGCCTTATGGTCAGTGACTTCGTTTAACCCCTCTCACCTTATTGGTATTTTTCAAACTTTAATATTTTTGGGTGTGGTACCTTGTGCTGTTAATAAAATTGTTGTTTGCTTGATGTTAAAGAAGCTTCACTTGAGCCCAAAGGATCCGGGAAGCTATGGCTATATCTATATCTCCTATTCCTTTTCAGAGTTCGGAAAGACTGTGGTCAGCTAATGTTTTTAGATTACACGTGTTCCCCCAACATGGATCTTACAGTCTAGCTTTAAAAGATGGTCAGAACACTGAATCATATCTCTTATATAAAAATGACTGCCATCGCTAACGCATATTCTGGTAATTCTGTCGAACATGCTTTTCCTCTTCGTATTAAATCTGTTCACATGTGGGCAATATATGTAGGACAAAAGAGGTGTGTGTCTATTACTCCTGGGCCATTTATTAGTCCACTCCTGTTTCGTATCTAGGTTGTTTCCCTTGGCAGTTGTGTGCATCGCTTCGGGAATCATTCAACCTCTCTGCTCATTACACGCAAGTCTCTCTCTCTCTCTTCTCACTCCAAACTGGGTTATGATACTCTTAAGTATCTTCTATCCTATTATGAAATTATTACTGAAGGATTCACCGACAACTTTTAGAAAGTCGTTTTAGGATAAAGCTCGCTGTAAAACTACTAATCTTTTCTAAACCTTATGTGCTACACGATTTTTTATAACAATCCCTTTAAAATTATCATTCATGCTTTTGGTATCTTCCGTATTGAATATTATAACTCCCTTCTTGTTAGATGACCCGCTACCATTATTCAACCTCATCAACTTGTTTAAAAGTCGTCGACCCGTGTTCTTCTCATACGATGGCCCTGATGATACATTTGATCCAAAATATCATTTAAGTTTATCATTCTCTCCTATAATATTTAAACAATGCGTCACTCTCCTACCTGTATTCGGCATTGAGCTTATTTTTGTTCATTAAAACTCTTCGCTCCGTATCTTCTCCTTCACATTCTATTTCACGTAGATTCCTGTGTTGTATGGGTGATTGTCTTTTTCTATATTTATTCCTATAATGTCTTATTGTTTGCCCCAATCTTGGTCTTTTAAGCGTGCCTTAAAGAGACACTTCTTTTGACACGCTTTTCGTTAGTTGATAGATGGGCTCTCCTTTAAGGCCGTCATAAAATCCATTGTAATCCTTTATATATTATTAGTCATCTAAAGCATTAGTTTTAAACCATTTTTTTACACAAGTGCTTGATAATATGCTTAAACTCGAAGTATACTTACGTGTCTGTGCATGTACATATAAAATAATTTAAAACAAATAAATAAATTTCTGATAAATAATAGTATGGCTCTTTCAGATTCGGATTACATTAAAGCTTACTGAAATAATCCAATTAACAGTTATCAGAAGCATTTATAATTTAGCCTCATCATGAAAGGCAGAAGACGAAGCAATGTGAAACAGCTAAAAGAAATGTTATCAGGTCCCCATTAAAAAGCTTTTAAACTTTAGGCGAAGTCAATCTCATATGAACGAGCGGGTTACTAACGCTATCTCGCCTCACAGAATGGTTTTAAGAAAAAGAGAATGACACAGAGAAAGAGAGACGATCAAAGAAAGGGAACAGACCTAAAATAAAAGTGTCGTAAGTTTAAATATATAAATATTTCCGAAATACGGATTAGCTACCATTTTCAATTCAAAATCATCATTTCCAAATATTTTAGAAATAATTGCGGGAAAATTTACGCTGCTTGATTTAGCGAAAATGTTCATAATGAAGATGAAAGGCTTTTTATATATTATTTTTTGCATTGTTAAAACACAGATTTCTAAAAAAATGCCAATGCTAATAACATCGAGAGATCATTTATATTTATCATTCACATAAAAAATATGGAATTATAAAAATTAATTCTAAAGTGAGAGTAAAAACTAAATTTCTTTTGCTAAATTCTCTACGAATATTTCCTGTTATACGAATGTATCCTGTTAATTATTAAGATCAATAGATATTATAACAAATCTATTGAACTAAGTTTAAATCGATATATTTGACTAGTTTGCAGTGCTTGGAATTGATTCGAGTATATATATCTTCAACGGTCCTCCTGGGACTCTTCGGCTTACCTCAAGTAAATCTTAGGACTTTGTTGAAATGTATATGGAGAGTGAAGTTACTAATTTTAGTTAATCTTCTTTCGTACTTATTATAATCAATGTATTGTCACTTTTACTTCGTTAATTTGTTCGAGATATATTTTATTCCAAAGTCCTTCTTTATTTTTATTCTTAAAAAAATAGATGTCAATTAAGTAGTTTTATCCGCTCCAATTTAATTAAATTTTTCCTTTTGTTCTCATTAATTTGCAAAGAAATAAAAAGCTAAAAGAGGTAGCTGGTTTTACAGTCTTTGGTTATTGGTAGAGGATAATTTTGTGGTTGCGAGGATTTATTAATTCATATAATTTAATTTTAGGATCCAAATATTTATAGGATATCGACCAGAAACAAAAAAAAATATATCTAAAAGTTTCATAGTTTATTGATTGATAACTATATGGGCTAATATAATAGCAAGTTTCTACAATTTAACCCGATTTATTTGGATTAACCATAGGTTCTTAATCGTTATAGGATGTGTTGAGTTTCGAGGGTATGAACCAAAATATATAGTAGGATTATTCAAGTCAATTCGTTATTTGGGCAGGATAATGCTGAATTTAATATTTGAAAATCAATGGATCGTCACCAAAATGCTCACAGATTGTTCATTTATTCGTTCGGTAATATTATTGCAGAACATTTGGGTAACAGTCATTATTTATACAGGTGATCCTTTGATAATAGGTATATTTGAAAAATGTTTTACTGAGGAGTGACTGATATAAATAGTATTGTATAACAACATGGCTCCACCATGGAAGTTATTTATCACCTAGCTGAATTATGAATCTCACAAACATCTATTGAGCTATAGAAAGAAAAACTTGACAACTATCGGCACATCCATTCCACAATCTTATGAAGAGAAACACTACTTTTGCTACGCTACATACAAGATGGTGTCTCAGTGTGGACACGAAAGAAAAAAAGGATGGGTTTCTTCCTCTATGAATTCACGCCATAAATACAACTATGTCTTAAACAGTATAATGGAAATCTGTCAATGCCCTTCTGTCTCTATTCCATAAATGCGGGTACTAAAAGGTAGCAGCACGACTTATGGTTTCTAAAGATATTTTTGTTATTTTAATATAATTTAGTTTTGCCTCCTAATAGGATACTTTTTTGATTGTTTAGGAAAATTAACCGAAAATTATTATATTAATATTTATATCTAGTTCAATGATTTTTTCTTACTTCACTGGTTGACACATATTCATCAGTGTGCTGAAGATTACTTGGTCGTCAGTGCAACAATCTTAAGTAGTAGGGATTGACTTACAATGGCTTTTAAAATTAGGAAAAGAATGGGGACATTCACACATATGAGCCACTTAACTTGAAATGGTAGAGAGTTGTTACCCTCTCAACTCCCAAATCTGCTCAGAGCACAAAGTTAAAATATTAACAAGATCCAAGAGAACTAGGACTAGGCCAAATACCCTCTCTTGGGAGAGGACAATTCCATTTAAAAAAGACATTAATTGCAAAACCTGACAAACTTTTTGACATAATCCGCTGCAAGGAAAAAAATTTCTTTGCTGTGAATTTAGCATCTTTGTTTGCAAAGACATAACTCACATTAATTGTAGAAGCCCTAGGGAATTGAAGATCCCTGTGAAGGAAACTGCTTTTATTAAAGGTTGCAGACAAAATTTGTCTCTATTGGATCGAATCAGATTGGCTTGCAAAATCAACCTTAGAAAAATAGACAAGTTATAAAGCAGAAGCCACAAGAAGGTGCAAGAAGAAGAATTTTTAAATATAAGCAGGCATATAAGCAAACCAATGTTTCCATCCCATCAAATGAAATATTTTCTCTGCTGATCAAAATGAAGGAAAAATAGCTGATGCTCAAGATGGAAAGAATAAAAGTTATGAAGTGACATTGAAAATACCAAGCACACCTTCAACTTCCATTAAAAAGCCACAGTAAAACACATTAGAAATACCTAATATTTCTATGCAGAGCATAAGATATGTTGATGCAAAACGTGCTACAGCTGCCATCACCACTGCTTCCTTTATGGATGCTTGCGTGATCACTTAAGAAGATGAGCGGATTATACTTCTTAACAATAAACTCAAGAGGTCGGAAGAAAAGGTTATGAGATCGCTAGATCTGTAATTTGATAAACTTTATAAGAAGGGAAAAATTGACTGCACCTTTGATGATGGCCTTCTAGATACAACTAAGGTTATGGAAACGCACTACAGCTGAAATAAAGAAGTTCCTTCACAAGCCTATGAAAGTTCCACGGTAGCCAATTTAGGCACAGTCAATAGAGTGGAGGCTTGAAACAAGTCACAGTGGCAGCAGGCAGGGTGTATAAACAAAGGAGAAACGTAAAGGCTATATCAGAGACCAAGGAGTAGGTCAACTGATATGCAACAACGAGTCAAACCAAGAGTTGATGAAACTTGTTTAATTAATTTTTTCTGATATCTTCACTTTATAATGTATAATTACAAAGATATGTTTAATAATTACTGGGATATATTTTATGCAGAGAAACTAAATGTTGTTTTCCTAGAGCAATTTATTTTCAACGTAATGTTGCAAAGCTAAATTGTAAGCAATCACAAAAATAATAGCAGATTTGAATTTTATGATTACTACTATATGATAATGACGACTGACATACGTTATATGCTGAGTAACTAAATGCCCATACAATTACCAGCCATTTTAAGAATTTACCATTAATAAATGTGGTTTTATAAGAGTAATTTATTTGGGGCGTTTTCAAACGAAGATTTTCCAAGCTAAATGTTGAACAATCACAAAAATTATAGCAGATTTGAATTTCTCACATCCGAACAGATATACTTAGAATCCCATAGTGAAGATTTGGCAAAATTAAATTTTCACCCCAAAATTGACATACCTTAAAGTGGCGACCTTCATCATGGAAACGACCTGAAGGTACGAGTAAATTCCACCCGCATACGGTTCCTCCAAAACCTCATTTTCGAACAAATAGCCCCTGTAATTTAACTTCGACCCACATAATTAATAGTATACATTACCTCCCGTGTTTATTTTCTAACTACCTTTACCTCATAATACTTTGCGTACCAGATATAGTAGAGAGGGAAAAAGTAAAAAGATAGAGAGGGTAGTGAGTGTGGAAGCATTAATGTTTGAAATATATGTAGATCTCCATGAGACTCGACTCTCATGTTAGTTAGTTTATGTTTTTTTTTGCTGTTTTATTTTAGTTTTTACTTTTATTTCACCTCCCTGCGTATCTTTTTCATTTCAAATCTCTTCGCTTTAGCTTTGGCGTCCACCATATTTGAACATACACTATATCCATTCAGATCTTTATTGTGCTTTAGTGTTAAGAAACTGTCGTTTGTTCCTCGTTCATCCTCTTTATACCGGCCTCTTCTCACAATCCTCCCCTAATTCTTATTCATCTTTTCTCTATATTTCCTTCCCTCTTTCCTCAAGTAGTCTATTTACCTTTTTTAGTTTTGTTATATAGGGTAATTCACTTTTTTCCTCTCATATATCTGCGTCTGGCATGCACAATCATGTGTGTTCCTTTATTCTAGACCATTTGATGTCTTAACATTATTCTCATGTAAAGCGGCAAATGCATTGGTAGGACCAGATATACTAGTTTATGCCAATCTAAAGCAGTATATATGTCTGACTTGTTCTTAGCTAATAATCACGATAAAGTGTACAGGGTGTTCATCTTTACTTTAGCGAATTAATCTTCTCTTCCTTATATAGGTATTGTAGTCCTAGTAGTCATTTTCATTCCACAAAATTTCCGCGTCAGGGCAATTGGAGAACTTTTTCTCACTATTACTACTTCGCTTTCTTTTTGTCGATAAGAAAAATCACGAATATGTTTCCACTAATTATTATTTACCACTTTTCCTCCAAGATGAAGTTCTCCTTTAGCCTATTCCTTTATTTTGTAGCCACGACACGTGCTGTTGATGTATAGCTTTTAATTATATCGGTAATGCCGTCGGGCATTGGATGTTTAAGTCGATTTGGCCTAATTGCTGTGGTAAGTAGCTTTTGTAGAGTGAAAATATGGCTGAAGATAGACACAAAATTATGAGAAAACCTGTATTTCTCTCATATCATTTTTTTAACTTTGCCATGAAAATCTAAGGTTTAAAAAATTGACTTAGGATAACCTACTGGTATAACCCACCAATTTTTAAAGCTTATTTAAATTTTGGTGAAAATAACGAAATGGATCAGCAAATAAACAATTTAAAAGCAAAATAATTTAAGTCTCCAAAAGGATCCGAACGACAGCGTAAGAAAATTTATATTGGAATATTAAAATTCTATAATTAAAATTTAGTTTAGATGCATTTATTCTCCATGATGCTTTTACGTCTTCTGCTACAAAAACGAAATAACTCTTTGGCAGTATTCTACATCCATTTTTCTTGATGGTCTTCCCCCGAATTCTTGAGAACAGTTTTCGGATTATTCGTTTTCGAGCTATTATTATTATTAATAATTTTTTTTATTATTATATTATTATTAATATTACCATTATCATCTTCAACATTTTTTCTACCTGCCTGCTACCTAGAGACCACGTAGCGAGAGGTATAATAATAATAATAGGTGATTGATTACACATCTTACTCGCTAGTGGACCCGCCGATCTCTACTTCTCTTTATTAGATCTCGCCTACCTCCTTTCACACTCGCTCTTCCATTCACAGATATTCTGGCTACTTGGATCCCTTTCCTGCTCTTATGGGTCCTCAGTCGAGTGGCACTGTTTACCGTGACGTTACCTACTGCTGCCAGGGCCGAAAGCTCTTAGCCCAGGCAAGTATTAGGCACGGAGATTTGGGGCCATCTACTCTGCTCACCTTCTTCCAGCATATATATTTATAACGTGGGTACGTCGGCACCAGGTTTTATGGTCAAAGCTCGAGGAAATTTTCAATTGAATGGTGGACCTAGTTGTCAAGGCCGATCTTAACTGGAACTCTTGGGCCAAGTATGTAAAAATGATCGAATACTGGAATTTTTTGATCCAATGAAGACTTTTCTATTGAGATCGCAAGGCAATGTCAGGTCATATTATTTACTTCTTATGCGTTTTCGTTCTGTTTTTTATATTACTCATGGTGACAATAGAAAGTAATAGTGAGTGACCGGATATTCTCGGGAGCCTCCTCCAAGCACGGCGTGGCTTTCCCTAGGTGTCGGAGAAGACGAAGTTACACAAGGCAACCCTTCTATCAGTGATGTGACTCCACTCTCACCATCCTCAATTGGTAGAGGGGCTTCGCCTTTGTGAATTTAGAGGCCCTAAGGGCAGCTCCCCATCATTAAATAAGATCCCTCTCCCCTGGTATTTTAAAGAACCCTCCAATTTCTTTTAGCGGAGATTAAGTTTACACTTCTTTTAAGTCTACCCTGTTCTTTCGAGTCTTTCTTGGATGAGTCTAGCTTTGCATGAGCAACAGTAACCAAAGACCTTTTACAGTAGACTGCCAGGAGAGCACGCGTGCGGCCAAAATCAACCATTCCCGGTGAGAGCGGCTGAATAGGACCATCCCTTTAGGGGCGAAATGGATAGCCGGACTGGTAAGGTCTCCCCTTTACTGTTCTCAGGCATGATTTTTAAGCTTGCAGAAGTCTGGCATGCCTGCCTACTCTCTTTATCGATGGAGGTCAGTTTACTGGACCCAAAAATTACCAAACACAAGATTGAAGAGGTCGCGATTGGTGACAAATTTGAGATGAAATGACACTTGGAGGAAATCCATAAGCTGGAATTATTTGCGAAGGTGACACAGCTACAAATGATAGGATGTTCCATGGGAGCGAACAAAGGGTCATTGCCAAACATCGAAACTTATTCTGCAATTGTGCAAGGTTTTCATCAGATGACTGCCAAAGAAAGTATCGACCTTCTTCACGACTGGTACCCCTTTGACAACTAGGCTTTTCTCTATTTTAGAGAAGGATCTTGCAATACCTATTACGTCTGTCCTTTTGTCCCTTTCTGGTGTAGGAGAGACAAGAAGAATCACTCCATGCTCTCTGCTCTCCAAATGAAAAGAAAAGGTAAGAAGAGAAAGTGAACTAGGTACTCCTCTCCCTCCGCATGTGCTCCGGTAAAGGACGTGTGGGCTGCCGCTTTGGCAAGCAACCAGGCTAGGATCGCTACGTCTTCCTCCGAAGTGAACTTTACATCGAGGCCTAAACTTATAAATCGGCGCAGATACGCTGAACGGAAGCTAGATAACACCGGAGATGCTCATTTAGAGACTACCTAGCGTTTTTGAGCTCACTTGCTTCAGATGGCAGCAACTTGGGTGAAGGCGACCTGATCCATATGAGGAGAGCAATGGCTTGGTTGATTAGGAGAGCCGAATGTAGTCCGTTTCTCTACAAGAACCTTCTATAGAATGCGTCAGACACTTCCGAGGTGGCTATGATTAGTTCTCTTTAGGGATTCAATGGCTCACCAGTGAGTGTTATGCTGCACACTATCATGAAAAGAATGGTTTATGCGGAGGAAGCTTTTGGACTACTCCTTGGAAGAAATCACCTTAGAGATTAACGACCACGGGGCGTTCAATGCGGAAAGTTTGATTACAAAAAACGGAGGGAACTCCAGATGAACCCCTGCATGATTCGTCAGGCTAAGCGGCTATGGTGTACCTTTTTCGCCGCGTGCCTGTTGGAATTTGTAACGTGTGAATACTACTGCCAGCGCTTAGACCATACAAATCGCTCCTGTAGACTATAATATTTAGGTTTACCCTAGGTTTGTATGAGTTTGCCCAAGACTGTGAACGATAAGTCCTTATTGTTTATGACCAAGTGTGTAAAATTCGGAGTGCTGTTTCCTGTTTCTTCGAAGCGATGTTGATCTTATATCCTGGATAATGAATTCATGTCCGTTCAGATTGCGGATCTTCTCTCATTCTGCTAGTCTAAGGACGTAGTCCTGGTGCGCCTAGCGCTGCCTAGTACGTCCTATGCTTCAATTAAAAAAGGCAACTCTGCTCCTGGCCAACTCAGTTCAACGAGCATGGTCGTTTATCTGCCAATTCGGAAACCTTTTGCGAGTTCTACACACCTCATATGCACCCCTGGTACAGCAAACGGCAAAGACGGTTAACCCAGAGCCTCAGCTTAAACAAGAGCCTCATCCCTCCTCCCAAAGTGTGATTGTTTCCTGTAAGGCTAAAAGGCCGCTAGCTTTTACTAAATCGTTATACCCACACGAGTTAAACCTACTGAAGATGATGTTTACGTCGTCTTCCGGGGTTTATATATCTGCACTCCCCCCGAAATCAGGACGCATCACTACCCAGAACTGATTCATTTTCCAGGTTTGATCTATCCCTCTGATTTGTAGAAGAATAGCTCGATTTGGAGTAGGATGTGGTCGATGCCCTTTATTGTACTGTTCACTCTCCCATTCAACTCTCATTTCATTGGCCACTGCCCCTTGATAAAACGCGCCGGTGGTGTTGGAATGAGAGCGGCTTTATGGTCGTAGACGATGTAGTTTTACTTCTTAAGTAATATTACTAGAACATATGGTCAATTTGTATACCGTCCGCCTCCTTGTTAGTCAGCTGTTTGTGAGACGGTCTCAAGACTAAAGCAATATGCCTACCTACGCTATGCGCCAAACTACTTGACTGTCGTTAAATTTTGTTGAGCTTGTGCTAGATTCTGAAATATATCAAATGACGTTCGCTGCTTTTCCTAGGAATTATATTTGGCTTCATTTAACAAGAATACCCCTCTTGTAGGTGTCTAGAATATAGATAAAATAATTGGAGGCATGTTCTCGTAGAAACCACCTCCCATATTCAAGAAGAACAGGATCATAATCTTCGACACCGCATCCATGGAGGACTCCTTCGCGACCGCATTCGCCTAGCTGGGATGCTGTTTCACTAGCATTCAATTCACGACGTGCTATTGCGAGAGCTCACTGTAGCTGTCAGGACGGTGAAGAAATTGGTTCAACTTAGGACGCCCACCTGGTGGGGATCACTTTTTACTTTTATTCGTCATTCCTCTATGACCAAAGTCCCCGAAGTACCCGAAGTAGCGCGTTCAACATTTTTGAAGAACAATCCGTGTCACGCAGGATCGGGGCTAGTATACGTCGATGGTGAAAAGTCCCAGTAGAGTATCGGAATCCACGCCGTATCCATTAAATTTGAAATCAGCACAGCTAGTTGGAATACACCGCTTGCTACAGGAGATAACGCGTTATTCCTAGTTCAAAGATCGGATTGTGATCTTTAGCGAATCACAAAGCACCTGTTTGGATCTCAGGGCAGTGTAATCCACTCACACCTTGCTTTAAGGTATCCGTGACACCACGGTTGCCACAAGACGGGCGTATGTTGAAATTATCTTCTGCTGGGTTCCTTTAAATGAGGGAAATGCATAGAATAATTACACTGACGAAGGTGCCAATGATTAGTGGATGACCAGGCTAGTGGTTTGCAATTTCTCACACCGCCTACCTAGCATATATCAGAGCAGCACGCGGCCTACTTGCCAGGGAAAATTGGAGAAGGCAGAGACTTACCTAATTCTGCGTGTTATTGTACCGCTTTAGGTCGGTTTCTCTCATCTTCGAATTTGCCTCACTCAATGGACGTACCGCTCTTTAATGTAGGGATCTACTGCACCTTAGCGGTTCGACTGCATTTTCCCCTGGACTGTTCGGCACATTCTTGTTGAAATTCCCAATTTGGGTGATCTTCTAGCATAGTGCATCTCCCTGTTCCGATTTGAGGAAGACCGCTACCGCTTGTCCTTCATGCTTTGGACGAATAACTCTACATTGTGTTGGTCGTATATTCGTGCGGTGGGGGAAGTTGGACCTACCAGCGTGCTTCCTTCTTCTTCCCTTTTTGCTTCTTATTTTGTTTTATGTGTTCGTTCTATGTTTTTTATTTGTTTTGGTTTTATTTTCTTTTGCAACTTTTTAAAATCTACCCTAGCTAGCATTAGGCAGTCTCCATATTAAATGTTAAAAAAATCTTCAATGGCCTTTAGACGTTAGTTTATTTCCTGAAGCAACGCCTTTCTGTTCTAGAAAATTGGACCATTGTATTTATTACTTGAAAGGCAAGCGTTCCTCTTGCTGAAGAAGCTGATTGGTATGCTTCAGAGTTTGCCTTTAATCTCTATTTTAATAATGTTATATTTGAGCCTATTTTCTCTCTACTCGATCGAAAGCTTTCTTTACATCTCTTGCTACAAAAGCAATTTTACTCCCTTCGCCTTTTGCATTTGAAATCTTATCGGTTATTATTTGAAAGACTATTTTAGCGCATTTCTTCAATTAAGGATTATTTTATGTTCATTTTTTATTGTTTTATTGAAATATTTCATGGTTTTAAGTAAAGGGTTTCTTTAGGATTTTATGCAGAAGTGGATTTATTATTATTATTATTATATAAACCATGCAAAGAGACACACTGAAAATTTGAAAATTATACCACCAAGAGTTGTTAGTGCAGGTCAAAGCACAGCAAGAAAGAAAGGAAAAAGAATTAAACAACCCCACGGTAACGTAACAAAAAGACATTAACCAATTTTTTAAACGTATTAAGCGTAGGCGCAATCACAATATTTATAGGCAAGGTATTACACAATCTACATATGCTCGGTAAAAAGCACTTAGAAAACTGAGATGTAGAATGACGACCAATTTTGTATGCCATGAAATTTACAATCTCAGAATACCTCGTAACTCTGGTTGGTTGATAAAATCTCAGCCGAATTTATGCAGAAGATGATTCACATCATTTATTACTTTAAATAAAATACAAAGAGCTCCAACATCTCTACGATGCCCAATGTCTAAATCTAAATCTGATAGTAAGAATTTTACAGAATTAAATGCACGATCAAGCAATCTTAGATGAAAGTATGCAGCAGAACTCCATACAGCAGAGCAATATTCAAACTAAGATAGAATAAAAGCAAAGAAACACTTTCCAAGAACATCATCATCCTCATAAATCTTTTTAGATTTACGAAAAATGCTCCATTTATGCGAGATATCTCCCGAGACATGTATCTTAAATGCGTTTCAAAAGTGAGTTTTGAATCTAGAGTTACTCATAAGAACTTGAGCTGGTCAGCTTTGTTAATCAAAGCTCCACTTATTAACAGCTTGGAATTTTCAGCTAAAAGAGATATAGAATGACTTACAATCTTTTCCTTAGACTAACTAGCGTTCAATTTCATACCCCACTGAAGACACAAGAAATGAAGTTTATTCAAATCTTCAGAATCTCATTGCAGGTGATGGAACATGAGCATCGAGAGAAGTGTCATCAGCATATGCTAGAATTTTATTAGTGAAATTAAACCGCATGCCACTAGTATATACTATAAAAAAAAAGTTCCAAGAACGCTACCATGAGGAACTTAAGAATATACTCTAGAATAAGGACTAAAAACCATGACAACAATATTTTATTGTCTATTAGTTAAAAACTCTTAAAAATACTTAAGACTTTACCACCAATGACAACAGCCTTCAAATTAAAAATCAAACCATTATGCTTAACAGTGTCAAAGGTGACACTAAAGTCGAGAGAGAAAAGCCTAGACTCACAATTATTATCTAAAGCAGACTGCATTTCATGTACCATCAATAATAGTGCATCAGCAGCGCTTAGCCCATTTTTAAAGCCAAACTGAGTCACTGGTAGAAACTGTCTCAAATATACAGTAAGACGTTTGGACAGCAGACGTTCAAAAGAATTAGATATACTCGGTTTGTTTGAAATGGGCCTATATTCACTGAGAGATAGAGATGATGATGATCCCATGGGAATCGGAGTAATGTTACCTGAACGCCAGCATTCGGGAAATTAACCATGACGAACTAAAATGCGAAATATATTTAAAATCAACGGACAAAATGGATTAGTTCCCCCTTACTCGTCCACGTTAGATAAAAAAAAAATTATTTGAGAGGATCTGAAGGCCAAGGTATTAAAACTAGTTAGAGGGGGGCAGCCTAAGGGCAGCTGAATCTCTTTCCTACTTTGCTTGGAATTAAAACTGTAGGTAAGAATCCTGGCTTTATCAAGAGGATGATATGTAATGCCATCATTTAGTTATGTGTCTAAAACCATTACTTTCTCAAAAGTGCTTTCCCTGGCTCAGGGCAAATGCAATTCTAGTGCCATTGGATGCATGGAAAATGTTTCCAAAGTTCCAGGATATGCTAAAAAATCTCAGCCAACCCATCCCTGTTAGATTCTCTAATATGTTGTCATAATTGAGCTTTCTTTCGATTGGCTCCCGCGTTTATTTCTTAAATGATTGTAATGCTGACTTCAACTCTTTCATTATTATTTCAGTGTATCCTATAATTACTTGATTTTGCAAAAGTTCTGTTACTCTCTGTTTTTTATCTTTCGAGACGCTTACATATATGATAGAAAAGTTCCTTGAAATAAACCTAAAGTTCTATTCTTCCAGCCCGTGTCATTAAAATGTTTTTTTTTCCATTGTGTGTAGAGTGGTTGGGGTCAATCATGAAATTCTGGTCGAAGGAACTTTGTCCGCCGCAGTCTCCCGACCTCAATTTCTTCGACTACATAGTGTAGAAGCATGTCTAGGGCAAGGCCTGCAAGGTCTGTCATAGCAACTGTCGTAGAATGACTCCCGACGATATACCATATATCACTATTCGTTGAGGGAACTTCCTTAATTATCTCTAGAGTGCGTTTTTACTGTCTGGCGGCCGATATTATGTATCTTCAAAATGCTTAAGAAGTGGAACTGAGCTCAAGGATAATAATATTGCTATCATTAATAAAATAGAGTTTTATTAATAATAACTATCAGCAAACACAAAAACGGAAAATATTGACAAACAGAATGGAAAGGGTCGTGGAGACTCGGGCTAATCCAAGGATTTAAGGGATCAAAAAAGGTAAAACAAATATGGAGTTAAAGAGATGGGATGGTTAGATAAACCATTTAAAGCACAGGATAGAATTGACAAATAAGGGATCAATACTCAAAAGGTGACGCTTGGCTTACGTAACTTCATTAGGGTGCAGTGGAAGGTACTTGAAGGAATATTCGGTCCGCTGGCGAGTTCCAGCCGAAGGGGGGGGATAAAAGGATCCTGACGTGGCGTCTTGGAAAGGAGAACCGTTACTCGACGAACGGCTTGACGAACAATGGCTGTTCTAGGTTGTTCTCTTCTGAACAAAGGGGGGGGGATGAGAACCGTCTCTTGTCTACGGGCTCAAGAACAATAGCTGTTCTAATGTTGTTCTCCTTTGAACAACAGGGGGGGTGAGAACCGTTTCTTGGCGAAGGGCTCAAAACGAACAATGGCTGTTCTAATGTTGTTCTCCTTGAACAACAGGGGAGGATGAGAACCGTTTCTTGGCGAAGGGCTCAAAACGAACAATGGCTGTTCTAATGCTGTTCTCCTTGAACAACAGGGGGGGGATGAGAACCGTTTCTTGGCGAAGGGCTCAAAACGAACAATGGCTGTTCTAATGCTGTTCTCCTTGAACAACAGGGGGGGGATGCCTTGGGGACTTGGCGTCACTAAAGGCTCGAACCTTTGGCACTCAAGGAATATTGTCCTCCTTCTGGACAAGTGATGGTGAATCTCGAGGTCGAGGTCCCTTGGCGCACAAAGGGAGAGAGGGTCGTGGTGATGTTTCGCGACGAAAATCTGGATCTCCAATCTGATCTTAGTGGTAAAGTTTCCATATAAATAGCCAGGACATCTCCTTGGCGTGGGGAAGAATGGGGTGGAAGCTTCGAGGGAACGCACAGCCGAGCCGGGGAACAATGCCTTATCTGCCCATAAGCCTAACTCGATCTGGCGAGGTCGGCGTATGGGGGCGAACGGGGGGGACGATAACCTCCTTGTTTAAACATTGGCGTCCGGTAGCTGTTGATAAGACTCCAAGCCTCGAATCGAAGATGCACGTGGGTAGCCTCATGGTTTTAAATAAAATGTGATAGAAGTTGAAATGAATGCAGCTCTGAACTCGTTCTATCACACCCCTCCATTCCAGGGGAAGTTGTCACTTCGAAAAAAAAAAGGAGAGAAGGGACAACGATAGAGCTCCGTTGTAGGGAACTCGTTTTCTTGTACCAACCGTATCTTCCTGCACCTAACTATTATTACCTCAATAAATGATTATTTTGATCTTTAGATTACAGGGGAAAATAACCTTTAATACAACTTAATAAAAAAAAAAAGGCATGGAACAATGAAATGATATAAACTTAGTACATACGGGACAAAATAATTTATACGTAAATTAATAAGAACAAATATATATACATCAAAAAAATTAGACATTGAGCGTTACAAAATTCAGACATATACATTAATTAATTATATTACAAAAGAATCTTAAATTAAGTCGTACAAGACGGTATATACCTACATGGAGATACTAATCCTATGAATACAATTGTTCTACGCTATTCGGTAACGCATTCCTACTGAGTGCGTCAGCGACCTGGTTATCGGAACCTTTGATATAATTTATTTTAAATTGATACTCTTGCAAGAGTAAACTCCAGCGCATGATGCGGCCGTTTGAGTGTCTCAAATTCCTAATATAGGCTAACGGACGGTGGTCGGTTCCTATTTGAAATTCTTTACATATCAAGTACAGCTTGAATTTGTCTATGACCCAGATAATTGATAGAGCTATCTTTTCTCTAGTGGCATATCTCTTTCCGCGTGGTAATAATTGACGACTAGCATATGCAACTGGATGACTCGTTCTGTCATCCACGTATTGAAGGAGTACACCTCCAATGCCCTCGTTGATCACGTCGGTCTTAACCCCAAAGGATTTTTCCGGGTTGGGCAACTTAAAAATGGGGGCAGAAATGAACTTACTTTTGAGCTGATTAAAATGGGAAACAGCGACATCATTCCAACGTAAACGATCGGAGAAATTCTTTTCCTGAAGGGGGCATAGGGGGGCCAAAATTGCAGCGAAATTCGGAACAAATCGCTGATAGAGAGAAACTGATCCTAGGATCGATCTTAATGGCTTCTTTGTAATCTGGAGGGGCATGTCGGCGATTGCCTTAATCTTGTTCTCGTGGGGACCTGACTTGCTTTGTCCTATTTTGAAACCCAAATATTTGATGGTTTCGTGGGCAAACTGGCATTTGCTGGGGTCAATGGTGAGGCCATTTTCACGCAGTTGCTCGAAAAGAGCTAATAGGGTGGATAAATGGTGATTCCATTTAATTAGTTCTTGGAGCTGACTCTTCTGACGTGGTGTCAGCTGCGCGTCACTATCCAGGTCAGAGGGTTCCAAAGACTCGCCTGGTAGAAAAGGAGGAGGGTACTCGGCATCAGGTTGGATGCACACTGTCTGGATTACCTTAAGGGACTCCGCGGGGCAGTCCTCTTCAAGCGCCGATGCTTCGTCCAGTTCTACGAAGGTATCTCCATGGGCGCGTTGGGGGTTCTTTATTTCTTGGAGGCCAGGGACAGTCTCCGTGTCCTTGTCTGGGGCCTTATCACCTAAGGGTGTTAGTGATTCACATTCCTCTTTTGCCGTCCTAAAGTCCTGGTTAGGGGTCTCCGAGAAATCAGACGGTATCGGGGTTCTGATGGGGACGGGCTCCTGGGCTTCTTTCTTATCTCGGCCTTGAGGAAGGGCGGCCTGAAACACAGGGTCGAAACTTACTTGGGGGCTCTGTCCTATAAGCACGGAACAGAATTTTATGGGTGCTACAATGACTTCAGCCCAGCCATTATAATATTGACACTGCAGGTAACATCTAGCGACGGGGAATCGGTTCGCCCGCCCAAGTTGGTCATGTACCACCGCAAATTTTTCGTGGTTAGAGGCCACTGGGAGGAGTTCGTCGGACACAATGAAGCACGTACATCCTGTGTCCCTGACGAGAGTCAATACTCGACAGCTGTCCACGCTGCCCTCCTCATATTTCAAAGTTCCCGATGAACTTTTACCAAAAACAAAATTTACCTGGTGGCCTGACGGAGGGGGAGAAGTTTCTGCTTGGGTCTGCACCACCGGGGGAGCCGGGGTTGCATTAATCTGGTGAACTTGGTGGGCTGGTCCGCTCTTAAGCCTAGAATTTTGGGGGCAATTCCAGCTCATGTGGTTTTCTACACCACAGGTGAAGCATATGGTTGGTCGCTTCGGGAAGAGAGATGGAGGAGAAGTCTTAGCGGGAGGTTTGGAGTCCCGTTGTTAGGTTTGGGGAAAGAAGTTTGGGGGTTTTACGGGGCTCGGAAACTTTGTCAGCTTTCCTGGGAAGGAGCGCGAGTCCGTCCTTCTTTCTTCTCGTTGGATTTCTTTTTCTCGTTCTTCTCGTTGTATTTTTCCTTCTCGTTCTTCTCGTTGGATTACTCTTCCCCGTTCCTCTCTTTCTCTTTCTTTTTCTACCTTTTTTCTTTGAACTTCTGCTTTAATCCGAGCTAATTCAATCTGAAGCTCAGCTTGTCTTATCCGTTCCTCTCTTTCTCTTTCACGTTCTTCTCGTTGTATTTTTCTTTTTCGTTCCTCTCGTTGTTTTTCTCTTTCTCGTTCTTCTTGAATGTACTCAATTAGTTCTTTTCCGGAAAGTCCACAGGACTCTCCTTGCGCTTTAAAGATTTCAAACTGAGTCATCTTTGCACTTGGGGGCGCACTAGTCAACCAACTAAAATTCCTTGCAACAAGAATTATGCCTCTATAGAATTAGCCTACCTAAATATGGGCACTGACCTATTCGTACTTGGTTTCTCAATCTAAATAACCACTGACTAAAATCACAAAAAAAAAAAACAAATTATTATAACCGTTCCTTGAGCTACTCCAGCTTCTTAAGTTTCAAAAAAAAAGGGGATAGCAATCGTTAAAACAAAAGGGAACTACTATATTCTATTATTATAACGAATAACACTATGCTTTACTCGACTGAGACCAGTGTTTGCAAAGATATAGCGTTAAACCTTACACACCTGATACCAAATTTAAATAGTATATAGATATATGTCGTAGAATGACTCCCGACGATATACCATATATCACTATTCGTTGAGGGAACTTCCTTAATTATCTCTAGAGTGCGTTTTTACTGTCTGGCGGCCGATATTATGTATCTTCAAAATGCTTAAGAAGTGGAACTGAGCTCAAGGATAATAATATTGCTATCATTAATAAAATAGAGTTTTATTAATAATAACTATCAGCAAACACAAAAACGGAAAATATTGACAAACAGAATGGAAAGGGTCGTGGAGACTCGGGCTAATCCAAGGATTTAAGGGATCAAAAAAGGTAAAACAAATATGGAGTTAAATAGATGGGATGGTTAGATAAACCATTTAAAGCACAGGATAGAATTGACAAATAAGGGATCAATACTCAAAAGGTGACGCTTGGCTTACGTAACTTCATTAGGGTGCAGTGGAAGGTACTTGAAGGAATATTCGGTCCGCTGGCGAGTTCCAGCCGAAGGGGGGGGATAAAAGGATCCTGACGTGGCTTCTTGGAAAGGAGAACCGTTACTCGACGAACGGCTTGACGAACAATGGCTGTTCTAGGTTGTTCTCTTCTGAACAAAGGGGGGGGATGAGAACCGTCTCTTGTCTACGGGCTCAAGAACAATAGCTGTTCTAATGTTGTTCTCCTTTGAACAACAGGGGGGGTGAGAACCGTTTCTTGGCGAAGGGCTCAAAACGAACAATGGCTGTTCTAATGTTGTTCTCCTTGAACAACAGGGGGGGATGAGAACCGTTTCTTGGCGAAGGGCTCAAAACGAACAATGGCTGTTCTAATGCTGTTCTCCTTGAACAACAGGGGGAGGATGCCTTGGGGACTTGGCGTCACTAAAGGCTCGAACCTTTGGCACTCAAGGAATATTGTCCTCCTTCTGGACAAGTGATGGTGAATCTCGAGGTCGAGGTCCCTTGGCGCACAAAGGGAGAGAGGGTCGTGGTGATGTTTCGCGACGAAAATCTGGATCTCCAATCTGATCTTAGTGGTAAAGTTTCCATATAAATAGCCAGGACATCTCCTTGGCGTGGGGGAGAATGGGGTGGAAGCTTCGAGGGAACGCACAGCCGAGCCGGGGAACAATGCCTTATCTGCCCATAAGCCTAACTCGATCTGGCGAGGTCGGCGTATGGGGGCGAACGGGGGGGACGATAACCTCCTTGTTTAAACATTGGCGTCCGGTAGCTGTTGATAAGACTCCAAGCCTCGAATCGAAGATGCACGTGGGTAGCCTCATGGTTTTAAATAAAATGTGATAGAAGTTGAAATGAATGCAGCTCTGAACTCGTTCTATCACAACAACGTTTACGACTTAAAGTCCGATTTCTACTGCATGTGGGCCAGCATGATGAGGGACTTCGCCCACAACGTGCGTGGGGCCTTCAGGTCTCGCCTGGAGCACGTACTGCCAGCCGAGGTCGGCCAAATTGACTAATATTACAATTAGCCCCCTATTTTTATTATGGCTAAATAAATACGAGTCATCTTGCATCAAAACTATTATTTAATCTTTAGTAGAAAAGGTCGTAATGAATAAAACAGGACTCTGCATTACCCGGTATATCTTCAGATTATCTTTTACTGCTACTAGATAGGGTCACCAAACTTCGTTTATTTCAAAGAATAGTCTTTTCTTTCAACGATCCTTTTCATTTTCCCATGTCCTTTATTTGTTTGTATATTTAAAAAAAATAATGTAGCTATTTTAGGTAGCAATATTCTAAAAGTGTTTAGAAGTCAGCGATTAGCTCCCAGTGTCTGATTGTTTAAAGAAGGATGCATAATAAAACTTTAGGTTTACAATTTATACGCCTCAGCTACAATATTTTGATAAAGTAGGCTCATTGTTTGTAAAAGTTCATAAAATACAAACTGTAACATATATATTAGAATATTGAGGGTGTAAGTTATCAGGTTTCAAATAAATTATGTTTTCCTATTAATACTATCAACTGATATCTCTTTGAGAAGGCGAGTCATTTCCTTTTGGCTGCCTAAAGATTTTCTATCTACACCTTTCATTTTAAGTCTATAAAAACATATATAAGTCTACTTATATAAAATAGAAAATTGACGAAATATTCGGAGTGTCAAATTTTTTTGAAAATAGTGCAAATATCGGAAAAAGGAGTTTATAACTTGAAGTTTCATTAATCGTTTTGTTGAAACCTTTTTTTATATATTTAATACATTTAAAAAGAAATATTTTTCACTTTTATATGGATGACTATGCCTTTACATTAGAGTCATATTCTATTTATATATTTGATCTTTTATTCATCAAAAAATGAATCTTTTCAAATAAATAAAGGCAACATAGTTCTTATAAAAGCGATTCGAAACAAAATTACAAATGGCTGGCATCAACTAACATTCTAATTAATGCAAAATGACTTTTATGCTAAAATGTGCGCATAGTTTATTAAATAGGAATCATAGGAGTGTCTTAGACTCCTCACAAATGGGTGAAAAAGTCGTAATTACTTAAAATTTTCTGACTATTCATTTATCTTTAATGAATGTAAAAGATGATATATTTATTAAAGCTAAAGTCACTAATATTAATCTCACAATTAATCATCCCTACCATTAGAATTTATTAGATTTTAACGAGAAATTAAACTCTAAACATTATAAAAAACAAAAAACATCCATATGTGTCATGTGGAAGAAAAAAATCAGCCGGATTGTTTTCAGAGGGTGATGGATGAATTAAACCAACGTGAGGCAAAATTATTTTGGCTTAAACATTTATGCTTAAAATTGAAAACATATGAAAATTTTTCCTCTGGCAATGCAATATTAAACTATTTGGTTGAGTTTTTTATGAAAATTATCTGGAAATTGCCGTTTGAATGTTTGAATGAGTAAAAATGGATTGTCAAAACATATTTAATTTCAAAGCAGACAATATCACTTGCAACTTTGGTTAATAAATTTGATTTGAGATATTAAAAAACTTTAATCAAGATATTAATAAATCAAACAAAAATGATCGCATTTTGGATAATTTAGCTAATGTGCTTTCGTAAATTAGTTTCCCAAATTATTCAAATTTATGAAAATTTCACAAAAAAACTTATAATAACAAAATCGAATTTGTACCGCAAGCCAAACTTGCGGTACTCCTTCTTACAGAAGGATTATGCTCTCAACTCGTAGGCCCTCAGTCTGTTGCTCTACGGCATTTCCGTAGAGCTATTTTTGGTCTAGAAAATTTTAAAGGTTTTCAGTTGTAGGTCAATCGTCACTCGCCCGTTCTCTCTCAGTAGAGACACTGGACGGTAACCGCCAAGACATCCTGCCCCGGCATGGGAGGCCAAACTCATAACCACAGCGCCTCGCCACTTGTCGCTATGAAAAGCCGAAAGGTTTTACACTACAAGATCTCCCCTACGAGAGTATATTCATTTTCACCTCAAGTACGAAATTGGAGACTCGTTTCCCTCAAGCTCGAATGTCAGCGTGAGCCGGGGTAAGACTTGATGAGAAAAACCGTTGGAATAAGAACCCTCCTGGGCCCGTCCACAAGCCCTCCCCCTTCTTCCTCCCCCTGTCGGGTGACAAGGTATAAATACGAAACACTTAGGAAAAACGAGGTAGAATAAGTCAGTCTCCAGGCTACGAAGTCCCCGACTATAGATGCCGGGCTACCAAGACTGGACAGGTAGAATACGTGAGTCGCTAGACTATGAAGTCCCCTACAAGAAAGGCAGGGCTACCTTGGGGGCAAAGAAGCAGCTCATCCTTGAGCTAGTCGTTGGTTATCAAACCGAACGTTAAGTTAACTTGCTTAGGTTCAACTTACTTTCGTCAGAGAGAATCCTCCTATCCTGATGCATTGTAAAAGCCAGGGAAATTCCTCGCCCTTGAGGAAATACGAAAAGAAGAGAAAAAAGGCTCCACCTCGAGCCCATTACTCGGTGGCCACACCAAACTCATAGGTTAACCTGGTTGAGGAACCAAGTTCAACTTATTCTCGTCAGAGAAACCCCCCACCGTTATCCTCGCCCTTGAGGAAGACTGGAACTAAGAAGAAGCTCAACTTTGAGCTAGTTCATGGTTACCAAACCGACCTTTGAGTTAACTTGTTCAAGTTCAACTTATTCTCGTCAGAGAAACCCCCTCCTTCTCGATCCTCGCCCTTGGAGAAGCCCCCCCCTCCCGAGTACAGTCGTCCCCCTCGAGCCCGTTACCCGGTGGTCACACCGAACTCTAAGTTAACTTGGTTTAAGACCCAAGTTCGTCTTACTCCCGCCAGAAAGGCCCCGCCTAACTTGGTGCCGCCTAAAGCACCGTAATTGTTCTCCCCCTTGAATACCGTGTGGATCCCCATCTGCTACACTCGCCAAAGTACCTCGTGATCTCGACCATCTCCAACAATCTGGTCGAAGCACGCGTCAAAGGACCTAAAAGATTCCTGTGGTGTCTGGGGCTCATTGAGTTCAACGTCAAACTCAAACCAGCCGCCAGAGCAACTAAGGTATTTAAACTCCAGTAGAGACAATTAGCCGATTTCGTGTATATTGAAGTGAGTAGCTAATTAGCCAATATTAGAGGGACAAGTAAATTGGAGTCATTTTTGTGTATTTTAATATTTGTGATATTTCTGTGGTTCATGTTTTTTTTTTGTTGTAGTAACTTGTTAAATTTTAATATAAGTTTATTTGGGGAATTCCTGTGCGTTTCTCTATATCCTTACGTGTTTGAAGCGGCTCTACTTAAAAACAACAAAATTAGCACTCTTAGAACAAAGCCTACTTTATCAAAGAAGTATATCACGACCACAAAAAATACCCCGACAAAAGTGGTGTTAGGTGTGAAGTGATCGAAAGGGGCATTCTGCTACATCAGTGCATAACTCTTAATAATATACTCTAGGTGTATGTTTTTTTTCCAGATCTATGCTTTTTTATAGGCATAAAAGCAAGAAATAAACCTTAATTGTAATTATTTTGAAACACCAGGGGGAGGGGACAACCAACAGACATGTATTTTTATCTAAACTTGCTCTAATAATTTCCCTTTGGTTTACTAAGTATTAGGGGCCAGTAGCTAAAGATTAAAATGTAAAATCTGTTTTAGAAAGAACTTCGATAAAATCTTCGAATATTGGCCAAAAACAGCCATCCTTAAATGTTAATAATTGGCACTTATTTAGGAAATTCATCATTTCCAATCCCTTTTCTTATAAAAAATTACATAACATTCCATAATCATTTACTTTTCAATAGTTTCATGTTCTCTAGAAATCTGTATAATTAAAGTAACAAACATGATCATTCTCAAACGTAAAAAAATCTTATAAAATACAAATATGTATAAAAGCTATCGAAGAAGGAAATAAAAAGTCATAAGAGTACAGGAGTGCTCCAATAAAGAGAAAGATAAGTAAATATAAAAAAATACAAAGCTTACAAAAGAACATTATGAAAACAAAGGCTCAAGTGCTAAACTAAAGGAAACAAATGAAAAATAACCCTTAGAAAAAACAAAGAAACTAGAAAACAAAGTCTCTTATGTTGTAAATAAAAATAATATAACCAAAACACAATGTAAAACGAAAGCGTTACCCAGGCAACCAGGCATATATCACTATCGCCCTCATTAAAAATCATTCATCACAATCAAAACCTCTCCTCATTCATATTATCAACACCACTCATCTAACACTTACACAATCTTTTCTACCATTTTCTATCTCTCTCTCACACTTTTACCTCTTATTTTATCACTATGCCTATCCTCAAAACATATTGTTATTAATAAAGACCTAACAAAGAATAAAATTGTTCTTGGGAATTTTTATAAGAACGAATAACGCGAAAACTTCCATAAGCATCGACATGTAGAAGAATTTCTTTATTATCAAGTGAATTATCATTTTCGAGCATTAAATAATATTTTCAAAAGAAGATCAATAAAAGAGTTTTATAATGCCTTATTTAAATACACATATAAATAGCATATTTATAATCGTCAAGATATTGTGTTTAGAAAATTCAGCAAATTATGCTCGCACGAAACATTTTATCTTTGAATAGAAGTAGAATATTTAATATGAAATGACAAATTAATGTTGCATACGAATGATTTACATATATAAAGAAGTTTTGATGTTAAAAAAGTAAGAAATTTTATCATTTTAACATTTTCAACGTAATTTTTGATGTATTTTAGTTGCGTGTGATTCTAGTCGCGGGGCATTCTATATCTTACTATGTCAGTTGATCTCCGTTATGCTTTTTTTAATTTGGTAATATAATTGTAAGTATTTGTCAGATTCTAACGAAATATGAAAGCTTTATGTTGATTTACATTTTCTTTTGAATTATGTAATTGCCAAGGTCCTCCCAAGTTAGCTCGGCAATTATTTTTGGGGGGTAATAGCATCATAACTATTCTGCTGATCCGAACAAAATTTGAGAACTTAAAGGTTGTTTTACATTCCCTTCCCAATGATATAATTGCTACAGTCCTCCGAAGGTTCGCTGGGGAATCATTAGGCAATAACATCATAACAATTCCTCCGATTCTAACGAGATATGAAACCCTTATGCTGATTTACATTCACTTTTAACTGATATAATTGCCAAAGTCGTCCCAAGGTTAGCCTGAAATTATTTGGCTATAACTATTAGGCCAATTCTAACGAAATTTGAAACCCTTATGTTGTTTTACATTCTCTTACGAATTATGTAATTACCAAGGTGTTCACAATGTTAGCCCGGGATTAATCGATTTTCAGTAAGAATATCATAACTATTCCGCCGATTCAAACGAATTTGTAAACACTATATTGTTTTACATTCTCTTTCGAATATATCCATCAAAGTCATCCAAAGGTTAGCTCGGGATTATTTTGCAATAACATCATAACTCTTTAGCCGATTCTAACCAAATTTGAAACCTTTATGTTGTTTTATGTTCACGTCGAATGATAAATTTTCAAGGTTTTCCCAAGGTCAGTCCGGGAATTATTGAAAGATTTGAAGGTCGTAAGGACATAAATTAGGATAAGTGAGAGCACGCGACCTTTGGTCAGCAGAACTTGTTTATATGCTTGTACATTAAAATTTAAATTTAAATGAAGAAATGTTATGAAGATGTTGAATTTCTCTCTTTAGAACAAATAAATATCTGTTTCAGTTTTAAGGATAATGTTTAGATTTTGCGAGTTAATGAAAACTAATGTTAAGGCCTTAATGTCTCTCGAAGTAGTCCTAGATATGCTCAACCTAGATAATTTTTGCTCATTAAATAATACTTATTTAAAACTAAGCCTAGTTAAATAAGCCTTGCGTAACTGAGATATATATTACCTTTCTGAAGTTGTTAATTGAACTCAAGTACAATCTAGAGTTCTTTACTCCCACGACCTCATTATTATCTTAGTCAGCATTCAGGTATTTCTCTCTTTAATCACTTCGCTGAACTCTCGATGAGTGTGTTGTTTTTGTTGTCTTCCTAAACGTTCAAGACCATTTCGTTCTTCCTAGAACTACCCTAGCGCACGGTACGTTTTGTATTATGTCAGTTGAACGTTATTTTGTCTGTCGTTTTGATTGTCCCAACCGAATGCTTAGCTCTTCATTTATAGCTTCCATTCCTGTGCCTAAATATTTCGGTGCTGGATATCTCTTTAATGCCTCTTAATATTCTCCTCATTTGATCTTGGTGAACTGTTTACTTTTCTTTTTTTTCTTTATTTGACATTAGGTTAGGTAATCTATACCCTTGCCTAAAAATATAAAGCATTACTCATAGGTTTATATATTTAATCAAACTTTTTGCCAATTAATATATTATTTATAAATATGTATGAGAACAATGTGAATTTTGCAATTATTGAATTACTTAGTATTTTACTAAATAGTGTGTAATTGATAAAATGGTGTTTTCTAAAATCAGGATTTAACCAACATTTTAAATGTTTCGGGTTAAATTTATATCTATGTATATTCATTGTCGTTTCGTATAAATAATATAACTAAAAAAAAAGAACTTATAAAGCACAAAGAACACAAATACAACTTCTGCATAGATAAGGGTTTTAACAAACAAGAAATAACTAAAAAAGAAAATGGATGACTTAATATGTGCACTTGCTTGCTGTTTTCGCTGACCTATATACCCATTTCACCCAAATCTGCCTGACTCTCCAGAGATAGTTGGGGGAGGGGGCACCATAGGCTGTGCTCACGCATTGGGAGAAAGCTCGAGCTCGGACGATTGTGAGAAAAAATGTTTCAGCCTTTGACTGAAACATATTAACAGGATTTAAGAAAATGAATAAACTTGACTTGTTTAGAGATAGACAAACAAAGAGGGAAGACAAACGAAAGGACGGCAGTACGAAGGAGGGAATAACAAAATCCATTAATACAAAATATAATTTTAATGGGAATTTCTGACTAATGTTTCCGAAAAAAATTTGCATGCTAAATTTAAAAATATAATAAGTTTTCTCTGGGCAGGTCTGGTTTATAACATATGCACGATTTATATTAGAACGTATATTCCAAAATAGCGCTACCATCCGTAAATTATTTCTGTTTTGTCACATCTTGTGATAAGTAACTATACATAACCTATTTTATTTATCTTTTCAGGAATAGATTTGCAATACAATAAATCGTACGTGTACGAATCATCCGAATAGGTTTTGTTACATCTGCGGACATGCCGCTCTTCCAGACCGCCAAGAAAAAATCAGACATATGTTGAAAAAGGCAAATCATGATTTCTTAGGATTGAAACTAAGGATCCCCATATTTGCTTTAAAACATGTGTAGAAAATTTACAGGATAAGAGTAATAAGAAAATAAAGAGTATGCCATTTGTTTTCCCAATGGTGTGGAGGGAGGGCAAAGATCACGTCAACGACTACTACTTCTGCATGATATATTTGAAAGGCATCAATCGTAAGAACAAGCACCATATTTAATTCACTCCTGCTCTTTCTGCTATAAAACCAGTCCTACATAGCCTCGATCTTCCTGTTCTAGAGCCTGATTTTACTATTGGTTCTAGGTCTCATTTTGAGGCTTTGTCGCTATTAATACAGCTGAGTTTGATGCATACAAGCCAGACGAGAGCGACTAACTGGTGCCTTTACGCAAGCTGAACTCAAAGACCTGACGCGAAACCTGAACCTTTCCAAAGAATCTGATCAACTATTGGGTTCACACCTTAGAGAGTAATGTATGCTGGCACCAAGGACAGTATTCTTTTGGTATCGAGACCAGGAGAAAGTAATAGAATTTTTTTCACGTTTGATGCATACTATTTACTGGTCTACTGTAATAACATTGAATAAAGGCTTTTCATTGACTTATCTATCAGAAGTCTCAAGGCAGTTTCTCTTAATACGGGCAATAAGTTTTCATTGATCCCTGTTGGACATTCTAGGTGCAATGATAGAACCTGCAACAGCATGGACCCCCTATTGTCTGCTAAAAACTTCCCAGAACACAAATGGCTAATATGTGGAGATCATAACCCTAGAATGCTAGCCATGAGTAGGAGGTACCCAGAGCAACGACGTCTTTGTCCTTTTTTCTTAATGTTAAGTCAAAGTTCAAAGTTTGAAGTGCCTTCATGTAAATCTATTCCATGGGTATGATATACCCATGGTTAGTAGTGGTGTCTAGTGAACTAATGGTTAGTATTCCAGGGTTAAAGTTGTGGGACTATTCCTAGGCCTTAAAGATGGGTACACAAATTATCCATGTTTTATGTGCTTTGGGAGAGTCGGTTTGACAACCAGCATTATGTCAGCCAAGACTGGTCATCAAGCCAAGGATTAGAATCCGGTTCACAAAACGTTCTGTTCCAACCTATGGTTAAACAGAGCAAGATTTGATTTTACTTCTGCTCATCTAACTCAGTTTGATGAAGAACTTTGTCAAGGCAATGGAAAGTAAGGTAGTGTATTTGCTCTCTCAGTCAGAAGTTTCCCCAAGTCAGCCTGGAAAAACTGAGGGCAGGTGTATTTGATGGTCATCAAATAAGGGAACTCATCAAGGACACCAGTTTTGATGAAGTTCTGGTTCCAGCTGAACTTTGTGCCTGGTCGCTCCTTAAGTCAGTCTTTGCAAACTTCCTTGGCAAACACAGAAGTCCTCAGTATGAGAAAACGGTTGATGAGTTAATGGAGAATTTCCGAAAACTTAGTGCGCGCATGTCAGTGAAAATGCAATTTCTTCTGTCCCAACAAACTTATTTCCCGAGAATTGTGGAGACTTCAGTTAAAGACAGGGTAAGCGCTTTCATCAAGTTATCTGCATGATCGTGGAAGGCTAGAAAAGGCATGGGGATGACATATTTCTGGCTGACCTCTGCTGGTGCCTGTAAAGGGATTTGGTGTCTACAAGGCACAATCGTAAGTCCCTGAAGAGACCATTCATCCCTAAGTATTTTTTCTGTATGTTGTTCTCATTTTGGTATCAATTGGAACATTCTGTGTAGAAATCAGTTTAAAGTTTACTATTGTGTACAAATAGATAGGAAAATAGGAATTTCGAGCATGTGCTTATATTTCAAATACTCGATATGATTAGATCAAATGAACATTATTTTCGGATTCAGCGCAAAAAACCTGCCTAAAATCAAGTATTATGTAAAAGACCTTAAAAACAGCGCAGACCAGTATTACTGGAATAGTAAATTTGTAGATAACACACACGTGTTCAAGATAGTGTGTGAAACCACTGAAATGATCAATAAATAAATATATGTAAAATGGAATATTGGTATATAATGATCGAATTCACTCGAAAATCTGTAGAAAGAGAAGCATATCAAAATTCTGATATGCTCCATCTGTAAAGGAGGAGAGAGCTGGGAGAACAACAACTATACATAATTCATCATAAATGGACCCCCTTGATTTGACGATAAAAAGAGTAATAAAAGGATTGTAGCAAGAAAAACACTAGCTCCAACGCAGACGCCCTTTTAAACTTCCAATTTCTTATTGGAAGAATCTGTCTGAAAATAGTATATGACTCATTGTTTAGAAAAGAAAAGTTAGTGTTTATTCCACTGTACCAAGCAAGATATAACTCTTTTAAGTAAAACTGAGAAATCATTACCCAATCTCGCCAAATCGATAAAGACTAATATAACGGATGAGACACAAACACATCAATCTAGATTTGATATTTGTGTTCTCGTTCAAGTCTCCAACTGTCACGCTACCTAACCTAAACGAATATAGATGTGCAAAGTCCTATGTATTAGACAAATATAAGTGACTAAATGCAATGTGTAAGGGATAAGACTAGTGCGGAAAAAGTGAAGTGGGTTAAGAAAATAAGTGTGATAGGTTTACGCAAAGAAAGTGTCCTTCAAATAGACACAGAAAACAATCACGAGACAAGCAGACATTAGGAACATTAAGACCACTAAAAATAGGCATAATACATAATAAAGAAGAGTTTATTACTAAAATCAAACCGCTGGCATCAATAATACAATATGTACACACATAACTGAAAAAAACAAATTGAAGATGAGAGAGATCAGACGATTCTCCCGCGACCTATCAATGCATGTGTTTAAAAAACGAAAATGAGAAAGTATAAGAAATATAATTGATGCAGATCGAAATACCCTTTTATGGAATTTTAAGTTAATAAGTAGACCCAAACAATGAAACTTTCCCATTCTATTCTTGTATCCACTAATACAGGGGTGAATTGCATGAGCATAAAAACCTCTGCGGGCATAAGTAATGAATTTTCCCTTGTACATGTTTATTGATATGTACTTACTTAAACTAAATCACCCTAATTAAAATATTATAATTTAATAGAGGTCTAAACTCTGATATTTTAAAGTTTTAATTACAAGATTATCAAAAACACCAGAGTATAATGTTCTAAAATGAATTAAATTTTGTAACTTTACATTTTGTAACCTTGCATTTTGTAACCTTGCAACAGTATTGTTTTTGAGCGAAGCACGCAAGCGATACTTAGTTATGTTTAACTGGGAGAAAAATTGAAGGCATCGGTACGTAATGCGAAACAATGTTGCAAGTTTGATAACGTAATTCCGCACCAACGGATATTATTCAGTAGTTAAAGCAATTTATAAAACTCTTAAAGTGGTGATCTATGAAATTCAGCTTCCAGGAAATTACTCGATTATAAATGAATTAATTCGAGTGGTAAAAAATCAAAAACTTCATCTGTCATCACATCAATAGGAGTTTCACTTATTCGTAGAAAATGTTCATAACAATGTAAGACTGAAAACCTCATTATAAATTGGTCCAGAAGATAAAATAATTCGGCATACTCTACTTTCGATTCTGGTTTCTGCACTTTCATTGTTGGTATATGCACTAGAGCACACAAGCAGGAGTACCCAGTCTAGATAGAAAAAATTTCTTTTATCAAATCTCTCCAGTAGAAGGTGCCCAACTTGCTGGGAGGCAGTATCGTTCATTTCAATGGCCTTCACGAAATTCGACATGAAGCCAAGCATATCTGCCCAGACTGCAACCCTAGACTATTATGTGTGGTGATTGGTTGAGATTAATATCAACAAGACAGATGCAACACCTTGGTGGAGTTTAGGACGAAGATCGCCAGAGTTTTCACCCAGTTAAACCGAAGGCCATCAAGAATTCCTGCGACAGTTTCTATGGCTGCCTACTGTGCCGTGGTTAAGGCTGGCGGTGAGTTCGTTGAATAAAATGGATATTGCAATACTTAGATTTCAGCTTGTAACATAGTGAAATATATCTTTATTAATAAACTCTATGTTATTTTTTTTATTGAAGTTAGGAGACAAATTCCGTTTGAGTCATTTCGATTGCAACAAACTCTTATCTATTCCGCAGCAAAATTTATGTTTCACATTTTGATATATTCTTTTATTAGTCGTTTCACTTTGATACCCATTTTATTGATACAAGATTGTATACAGGGTTATGCTTAATAAATAACATCTAACACTAAAACAAAAAGTAATTTCCGTCGGTGATCTACCGTTTTATTTGCCCCCACCGACCGTTGGGCTGACCTGAAACCATCCATGTAGTCAGGGAAAGTAAGAACGAAAGGCTTATCTGGTCGCTCAGTCCTCACGAACGCTTTGGTACATTCACCAGTGCGCTCATTTTCCTCAATCCCTATATAGGATTGAAGCCAGCAGAAGATGAAATGGACATCTGCTGAAATCTCAAAACCCATGCCCTCACGAATAATGTGAACCAAGAGGATCCCTTATTCCATTGAATTTAGAGCACTTTAGGGGCTTTATAAGCGATGCACTCAAAAACCGGACACAACGCTTGATCTTCCGTCCCAAACGATCTATTTCAAACAACTCGGTCGGCTTGAAAGCTGCAGCTATCCTCAGATTTGGCGCCAGCTGTGTGCACCTCCTTGGATCTAGCATGATATGAAGTGTGTTACTAAAGACCCGGATGTAATACTTCCTGCGTTGTAGAGGTGGCACGTGCCACTTCAGCAATGGATTTGGTGGCATCACCCACCGAAACTTTGTTCTCTCCAGAGGGAAGCATGCTATCCGGAGAGGGGGAAGTTCCGGTATCATTCCCATCTAACAAGGAGCTCTCCAATGGGCATCCTTCCGAGGTGTTGATAATACTGACCCTGGAATCAATGTGTCTATAGTCAGCAGTAAACGTCACTGAGCTTAGAATAACTAACTATATTAGTGACAAGTCGGGAGAGGGAATGCAACCTATAATCAAATAAAGGGAACATCAAGTCGGAGAGGTATTATTGCACGGTAAGGCATAGATAACGACACCACTCCTCACATCTCTAAATCGGTTATAATTATTAACTTTCTCACATTGCCCTCACGGGCACAGAGCCAGTGTGACCTCAGCCTCACCATTTTCTTGGCCGGCCGCTAGTACAAAGTTGCTGGGAGTCAACTCTAAGAAACGGAGTAAGGGGAAAAGTCACGAATCCGTAGCAAAGAGAGAGTGTAAAATCCCATCACCGCTTGCAGATTCTTTGATGGGCCATTGAGAACACACATGGGGAAGATCATTTCCATCAAAGATGTGGAGCTACCACTTCAAGGCATGCTTGCCACTGCGACGGAGATAATACCAATAACCCATTAATTAGACATTGTGATAGGGGCGGCCCCTCTACTAGTCATAGCTTTTTTGTAGTTCCTCGCGTACCCAAACACCAAGTTTGGGCGAAGTTTATTCAATGGGGATATAATCACTGATTGCCTTAATTAAAAATTCCCTTGCCCTGTCCGCGGCGTCCTTTATTTTGACATGGACCTGGAATTAGCCTCGTGGAACCTTTAAATTTCCCCTCTCCATACCGCTAGTGCATGACAAGCCTTCACCTCTGCTTTTTCGAGAACCCATACCATCTCTTACTTATGGCATAGCAATCAGATCGAAGTAGCAGATCCGATATTGTGATTGTTCTCGGAAAGGTGCGCTTCACCCGGCCCTAAATCTACTGTAATAAGTCAAAATTGAGTGTAAAATGGAGGCAAAAAAGAGAAAGGGCCAATGTCATTATTAAAGAAAAGGAGAAACGTAGTGGAAAGGGTGAATAAATGGGGTGGAAAAATGCCGAAGCATGCCTAGAATTGGACCATAAGTGGAGGTCCACATTTTGTTCGAGTACCGTGTGAGCATTCGCTGGGGAGAACCTCTTGATTCTTTAGGTACAAGTGTAACATTCTACACATAATACGTTTTTGTGGTCCACTGGGAAGCGGAGGTTGTGTTATTCCTCTAGTTTTAAGTTGTAGGAAGGGAGTTTGCCAACCGGCTACACCATTTACCTTGTGCGGGTAGAGTAAATGAAAAAGAAAGGAAAGTAACAGTAAATAGTAGGTCCATAGATAAAGAAAGAGGGAACACACCAACTTCCTCATTAATAAATATAGTGTTCAAGTTAAAAGGAGACCATTTATTCCTTGCTTTCACTCGGCCAGTGAAAACGTGCAGTTCCTCTTTAACGAGGTGTTATAGTCTTCAAAGTGCACTCGCCCTACAAGCACTCGAACCAGGGGCCTATGCATGTTCTCCCAGTTTCACTTGAAGCAAAAGGTTTAAGCTTGGCTATAGCGTCCGACTTCTGGCAGGTAGAAGAAATAAAGATTTCTTATTTTTAAAGCCTATCTGGCGACTGCGTATTAGGGCAAAGATTGCTGTAATCACCTTACAGTCTAATGCTAGGTTTTATTAAAAAAAATATGCAAAAGAGCAAAAAACAAAATTATCCCCAAACAAAAAGACCTATAAAACGAACAAAAATCAAAACACGAAGTAAAAGGCAGAGAGGAACCAAGCTTCGGCGTCGGAAGGAGGCCAGCCTTTTCCAAAAAGTGAGATAGTCCACGTCTCTAGTAGAATGGACAAGCAGTAGCGCTCTTGCTCATCCCGTGACCGGAACAGATAATGTACGCAAAGAATCACCCAGTCTTGGTCATTCAACAAGAATCTACCACAGTCTGAGGGACAACGCAGTCGTCGCAATAAGGTACGGGCGTTCAATCCATCAAATCGCGGTGCGTCCCGCGATTTTGCCCATTTCGAAGAGGACTGAAAGCGACCTGAATCTATCGCGGCATTGTAGGGTAGGTCTATATTAACAGTCTTGCCCTAATGATACGCAACTTTAATCAGCCCAGTTGGCTGCCCTGATTTCTGCTATGTATTCAATGTGAGGAACAGTAATTGGCTGGTATGGTCATCGGGTCCTCACGGAATCTTTGAAACCCTCATCGGTGCGCTCCTTCCCCTCAATTTTCGCATGTCCAGGAACTAACAAATGATAATCTCAACATCTGTCCAGCTCGAAGAAACTGTGGCATGATGGATAACGGAAAAGAGGAGGTGTGTCGATTTCAAAGCCCCGAGAGCACTCAGGGCGCTTTGTTAGTCGCTAAATATCACAATTCGGTACGTAAACCGTGCACAAACACCTTATCCCCCGTATCTACTGGTGTATTGCAACGAGCTCGGCTTTGAAGATCGACACAGTACCTGGCAGAGCTCCACTATCGTCAAAAAGATGGGATACGTAGTTGAAACATACCCACTCCTGCGAGTAGGAGCCATATGTATACACTTGCACGAATTAAGTTTGTTAGCCCTAAACCCAAAGGACTTAGGGAGAAAATAAACAGGGAAAAGTTGTATAAAAGTCTTGCTGCATAGGGAAAAAAAGAGAGAACACATTATCTTCTCCACCCCTCTTCAAATAATTCAAGTAAACTCAGTGAGCAGGTTTTTCCTATTTGCACTCGTTTCGGAAGGACGTCCTGCTCCTCATAGTACAATTTTACAGGTTTTACATAATCTCCATTTAGCATGTTTCATTTTATTCACGGCATAGGTTTAATTAAAAATACAGGTGAATATTTCCTTTTAATTTTCAAAAGCGTTTATTATTATTCATAACAATTTTATTTAGAATGTACTCTTTGAGTCAGACCATCTTAGATAGTTTAGGTTGACATTCTGATATAGTGAAAAGGGGCCATGGAGCCAAATGTTTAAAAATCAGTGGTTTAATTGGGTAATCAAAGAAGCACTATAATGGGAAAAAGTGTTAAATAGCAAGAAGAAAACTAGGAGGTCACAAATCAAAGATTTTTCTTGCGTTTATCAATATAAAAATAAGGCAATTGCTGCGATCATAATTCTGCTATTTGGCTCAGAGGTGGTAAAGATATCATTTTATATAAATGCTATTAAGACCACATCAAAGATTTCAAACATAAAAGTTAGCGCCTCTCCTCTTCTATAGGGAAACTGCTTTATGCATCATGCATAAAATGGGACGTAGTATTAAGGACAAATAGCCAAGTCTAGTATCTCAATTTAAAACTAGATTGCCTCAGTAAAAGTTTTCGGCGAAGAAAATACTTTTTCCTTCTTTGTTTTAAGAGGTTTTAATGCATCTTTCAAAAGGATTTGAATGAAAGCTCTCCTTTGTTTATTTTACACGTTCTCTTTGTCTTTGAAAGTATTGGGAGTTACCGAACATCAACTTAAATACTATATATGCAAATATGGCACTATTTCTTTATTTTCCCTTGGAAAGTTTAGGAGAAATATTTCGTCAAATAGAGTAATTGGCATCTTTGTGAATAAAGAGGGAATAAAAGAGGTCTATCGCTAATGAAAACGATTTATTTTTAGATGTGTATTTAAATCTTAGATGTTGGCAAGATTTATGGTGGAAAATTTTACACTTGAAATGCTTCTCATACATAAACAACATAGAGTAAAACTACATGCAGATGAGACTAAAGGAAACAAAAGAAGGATTAAAGCAATACAATAACTTTTTGATACTGAAAACTCTAATGAGCTTGAACAGGAGGCATAAAGAAATTTGAGTTTGTTGAAATTAAAATTCAAATAAACATATTTTAGTGAATGATAAAAATGTATGAAGGTGTACAATCTAAAACACATAAACATTTATGCAAATTATAGAATTAACAATGAAAACAAACTTTTACTAGAACTAACCAATTCTGACGTATTAAAGAATTTTGTGATAAGCAAATGTTACGTGATATTAAAAATGATGTAAACCCTATCCGATTAATAAGAATGCAAACATGAAAAATGGAGTAAGAAACAGTAGAAAAAATTCACCAATTAAATTTAACATCATCATAGCTGTTTTATATTCAACAGAAAATCCTGTGAGGTATAAAATAAAAAAAAATAAAAACATTATCCATGTTAACGTTAATTCCTATATTACGGAATATGGTAAGTCCAAATTTGCTTCTTCTGTCCGTTTGAAAGGAGATTGACTTTGAAATGTACATTGACAGAGAGCACATAAATTTGGTCCCCAAGCTGTGATCTGAACTTAATTTAGAGATCACTGGCTTAATTAAAATTTATTATGAGTACAAAAATAAATCATTGTGTTTTATTAATCCTATATGATGATGAACTTTAACTTTCCCTTTGACTCTTGTTCACTTGTTACTTTATGAAAAGTTACCTAGGAAACGAATTAATTCCATTTTAGGGATAGAAAATATCCCTCAAACAATAAAGAAGTCAACTGCATAAGTTATTTTAACGGTATGATGAGTTTTACATTTTATACATTATATGTACAGTTTTCTTTCACCACAATTGTATGGTTGACGAAATATGATTTCAAGGAAGGTACGACCTCACTTTGGGTATGAAGTTAAATTAGGTTAGTATCAATTTGAAGAACAGACCGCTTCTCCTATCTCCTGACTTGACTTAAGAAATGGTGTATCCGTTATCGCTTACACTTACAAGAGATAAGAATTGAGATTATCATGTGTGGTTTAGAGTAACTACTCTCCCATCATGTCTATCTTTAGCTCATGTTTTAGCTCTCAATTTGGTAACGTAGTTGATTTTTTTTATTTATTTACTTTATTTATTATACATTTGTAAACACCTTTCATTAAAAGAAAAATATTTGCCCTTCATTAATAAAATAATTATATTTATATGATACGACATTTTAATACAATGAAAATGGATGTATGCCCCAGAATATATATATATATATATATATATATATATATATATATATATATATATATATATATATAAATATTAAAACTAATAAAAATAACAAAGATATGTTAGCCATAATTTTTGGGAGCAAAGATTTCTAAAGAAACAGGTGGAGAAGAAAGAAGTGAAAATGTGTGAGAGACATATGGGCACATATCCACCTGCAAGGCATGAGGAGTGAGAGAGCGCGCGATCCTCGAAATGTCAAGTGCAGCATTGATGCTTCTACTATACCTGTCACCTTTTTGCGGGAAACATTTAGAGAAAGATGCACTTATATACCCTTGCTAGAACCTCACAGAAATATACATAGATCCTACCTTCTTTAAAGAGAGATTATCTAAGCTATATTACGTTAAAGTCACATATTAGTGTTTTTAAAAAACTTAAAAGTGCATTTGTTATTTTTCCTAGTGACGTTTCGTATATCTGTGTAGAATTTTCACGTTTTAATGCTAATTATTTTGAAATTTAAGACAACAGAAATAAGAGTGACTAAATCATGACAGATGAATTAATCTTGTAGTCATCAGCAGAGAATAAAGAGGATCATTTTCTGTCTAGCTCAGTACTTGCTTTAAATGAGTAGAGGAAATGGTGTTAAAGATGAGTTCGTACTTTGCACTTAAGGCTTGTATTTTTATACATGTGTGTTGCTTTGTCAGTCAAATTATAAAAAGTTTACAATTTAATTATAAAATAATTTTAGATTTCCTGTATTTTTGTAATATACGAAGAAATATATGGGTTACTTTAAAGAAATTTGTAAATATTTGAACGATTTCATTCTTGTATCTGGATGATAATATTCGCAAGGGACTTCTTCCTTCTCTCCACCAGTTCTCTGGCTTCCATTGCCTATCCTATTTAGGTATTTTTAGTTCAGTGATTTAAAGAATTATTATTTAAATTCATTGCAGATGAAACAAAATCTCCCATCCAACATAGGTAGTATGTAGACCACCTCAGTTCCAGGAAACGAAGGTAAAAATAGAAACAATAAAAGAATAAAGTAAAGACGTCATTATTTCGATAAATAGATAGAAAAACTACATGATGGTATTTTCCACCCTCCTTTCTCTAGCACACACAAACCAACATTATTATCTTATATATTGAATTATTGGCCTCCAATCTAATTTATTACCAAAGAGGAAATCCCAAATAACTAACCTTTTTTTCTAACTTTTCACAATCTAGAAGAGCAAAGCACTACGTAAATAGGAGTATTTGAACACTTAAATATTAATCACAGTTTTATGGAGTAGTTCTTGGTATATCAATTAGAAAATGGCAACATTGGGAGGAGCTTGCTAATTATATCATTCGAAAGAGAATGTAAAACAACATAAGGGCTTCAAGTTTCGTTAGAATAGGCCTAATACTTATGGTGTTATATTGAAAACAAAATAATTCCCTGCCTAACCATGAGGGGACTTTAAAAATTATATTATTCGAAAGAAAATGTAAAACACCATTAGGGCTTGAAATTTCGTTAGAATCAGCCGAATAATTATGATGTTATTGCCAAAACAAAATAATTTCCGGACTAATCTTGGGAGGACTTTGACAATTTTATCAGTCAAAAGAGAATGTAAAACAACATATGTTTTTAAAATTTCTCTACAATCGGCTGAATAGTTATGATGCTATTGCCTAAAAATATAATTCACTGGCTAAACTTGCGAGGACCTTGTCAATTATATCATTGTTATTACAAAAATAAAAATCAAAACGACCGACTGACCGACCACATAGTGAGATACAGAGTCGTACACGACTAAAAAAGCCAAACATAATCGTATATATTTAATAACAAAGGAAAATACCCAATTTATTCCAGTTAAGTCATGCTACGTAAAAAACTGAGTGGAAAAATTATATGAGAAATAATTAAGAAGAATAAAGAAAAAATAAAGAGATGCAAGCCATGTAAAAGTAAGCTTGATGACGTCAAACAAATAGCTTGAACGAGAACTAAGTTTGCCACGCTAAAGTCATTTTGGAGAGATAAAATAATTAAAGCCTTATTATTTTACGGAAATGTTTTCTCTCTAAAATGCTCATTTATCACATCATCGGGCTCCACACATTGCCCCAAATATGCGAGTTTAAATTTCGAAGTGTTTTTACGCGATGCTTATCTGTGGCTAAGAAGATTCATGACAACTTCTCTGGATAAAAAATCAGAAATTGCAATAATTGTAGGGAGTGTTTAGATGTCTTAAATTGAAGTTGGATTAATGGTCACTGAGCCTGAGTCACGAATACGTAAGAACTCTATAAATTATAAACTACAGCAATAATTATGTTGCTAAAAAAGTGGATGAGAAATTTATCAGGGAAATTCGTAGAGAAGACCAACTTTCAGTCCTGGAAAAAGGGCTGAATTTCAAAAACAAAAGGGCTCATACAGTAATATTGAATTCCTGGCCAACATAGAAACGGCAATTCATAAAATGGATCCTGACTAAGAGACGAAAAAAATTATTTGAATGAGAGTGACTGCCCCATTAAGAAAAAAACACCCATGCCTTTCCCTATCTCATGAAGAGAAGACAACAGTAGCGACTTCAAGCAAGTAGCTAAAATCGCTACAGCTCTGACTGAAATAAGGTAATGTAGAAAGCGGACTACCACTGAAAATTTTCTAATTAGCTGAGAAAAAGTACACCTACCATTTCTTACTAAGAACCTACAAGAAGATCAAATAGTGTTGTTCAATTTGCCTTAATTACAATGGTTGCCAAAGATGTACAAACTGGCTGTTCCAATGTGAAAGACTGATTGAGAAGCAACCAGTGAGGTCGAAGTAGGAACTAAAAAGTAATAAGTAAAGTTCTTAGAAGCATATCACTCAGAAGGAGAGTTTAATTATTTTATAATATATTAACTTATATTTCTTCTGTTTTATTCTAATTTAGCCATAAGTTTTTATTCTAAGTTCCTATTAATATATATTCCTAATTGAGGTCCCCTTTTTAAGCTCCATTTTCTGATAACATATATCCTTTGGCTAGTTTACATCTTTGACCTAAAATATGTCATTATTTATTAGCTTGTGTTATTTTTTATTGGGATATTTGACTTTGGTATGAAGTGATTTTACCATTTTATTTGAAGCTCACTGAGATGCGATTTCTCAAACGTTAGCCCAGGATACAATCTCATGTCCACGGATTTCTGTTTGTCCAGAGTGAGTTCATCTTTGGGGCTACGTTTCTGCCTCACGTCGGGAAATTAAGGTCTGGTGACGCTGAGATTTAATTATTCTTAATCAACATATTTGGGAAAGAGTCTTGGTTGGGTCCTGAAAACTTTATGGGAAGCAGAATAATCTTTCTGAGGTTAACACCCTCATAAACGAACTCCACTCCGGAATTTGGATTCATGCTCAAGAGAAGAAATATTTGTTCGTAAGGAAAGGTGACCACGCCCTAATCATTGAGAAACATCTACTCTTACTACAAGCACCTTTTCTCGCTATATATATATATATATATATATATATATATATATATATATATATATATATATATATATATATATATATATATATATATTACCTTCCATAATTCTTTTGAAGAGCTCGCAGGTGAAATGAGGTGCCCAAGGTTTGTGTCCCCCTGGCATGCCGAAATATGCCTTGTAGCCCTCACTCATTTTAGCAGATCTCTCGACAGAGTACTTTTTCCCTCTTGTCCTGATAAATTTGTCACAGACATATCAAAGTGCATCTGTCGGTTGCTTACAACCTCTTGGTGCCATGTGTGACAAATGCTTCTATGAATGGCGAGTGATGATTTGAGCGCTATGACGGATAGCGTCAAACTGATCTGTTAAGTACACATTTTTTGTATTTATACAGTCATCTACGTTGCTATAATGTTCTATAAATTCTTCAAACATGTAAAAGTTACTGAGTGTTATAGAAAGCTCTGCAGTTTATTTTTCATCAAATTAGTGCTGAATCTATATAGAATTTAAGAGAACTGCTATTGCTGGCTAGGTCGCAAAAAACGAAATACAACGGAAATAATAGCTATTAGTACTGTATTACTTTTTCTATAACGTGTTAAATACAGTATATCATTTTTATACCATAACTGAAAAGAACAAAACACTTGAAACTTTTGATATATTTTTACTATTTGCATCAAAATAATGTTATTTACCATAATTGGGTTAATTTAATAATTCAATGTCCTAGCCACAAAAGAAAAGTTTTGGAATTAAAATTTAATTTTTTTATTTAATACAGCCACAAACAATTGGGAAATAACACTTTTAATCCAAGGACAAGAAGAAAGTGAAAATTTTGTTATACAGTGTTATTAATATAATGGGAGTATAAAACTCATTTTTACTTCTTTAGATCTTTTTTGTTTTATTTTAGCTTTATATTTTTTTCAATAATGGTCAACATGCTAGTTGTGGACACTAGATAGTTCTTTATCAACAAAATGTAACTAATGATTTACACTTTTATGTTGTATCCTATTTTAATAATTTTTTGGGAGGCCTTCCATTTGTCTTAGTGCAAAGTCGAGACTTCCCTAATTATCTTTTTAATTATTGGTGAAAGAGTATCAGCAGAGCGTTGTTCGACTATTTCTATGTAACCAAAGGCTGTTCTCGTGGTATCTATTTACAATTTCAAGAACCCAAATTTTAGAATGGGGAGATCTATGGGGGTAAGTTTGGCTGAGGTAACTGGGGTAAGCCTCCTCGAGAGTAGTGCGATTAGCAAGGGGTGATTTGTCACCGACTATTTGGTACTCACTTGAGGCAGCCAATGCGTTTGTTTGACTCAACTGGGCGGCTGCCTAGTTGATTCCTCAGTGAATGCCTTGTATTCACATGGCTACCACTCCAAAAAGAAAGCTCTCTTCTTGCTTAGTCGGCTGGGTAAATTGGTGATCGAAGCTTTCTTTAAAGTTAAACCTGGATTCAAAGGTCTTTTTTTGGCGGCAGCGTGGCCTAGTTTTCAGGGATTGAACAGAAAATATATCTCTCTATCTATCATTTTGATTTACAAAATGCTACCCTATATATAGTTTTTCTACTTAAAAAAAGGATACGAAATTGACCAATCGTATTTGAGGAAATTTTCAAGGGCAAACTAAGGTTAGCCGATTTTTCAACTTGAACATAAGCCACAAAAAACTGACCAACCAGCGATAAGGAAACTTTTAAGGGCAAACTAACGTTCGCTGGTTTTTGAAGAGTTAACTTGCAAGAAGAAGACAGTTAGATGGCCTCTTTTTGTGTCGAAAATATTATGGAGCGTTGCTTCATTCCACGCCATTCTATTGATGATATATATAGACGGAACATTATTCGCTGCTAAGATTTGACGTTAATTCGTGAAGTTTTCTTTGAAACGAGACTTTTCCCTACTAACCTTGACTTCCCTATTGTTTTGTACACGTATATTGATGATGTCATTTGCCTGTGGCCTTATTCTAAAGATCTTAATAGCTTTCTTTCCAAACTTAATTAACTCGTTGTTTCCATTAAATTTACCCAGGAGTTTGAAAATAATACAACCTTTTACTTTCTCGATCTACTTATTCATACGACATAGACTGGCTTTAAATACTTCATCTATCGCAAACCTATTAATTCAAACTCTTATTTTCATTTTTACTCTGCGCATAGTCCTCTATGATTTTACAGGCTTAACGAGTTGTTAGTCCTGAATATATGGATTCTTACTTCTCAAATATTTTTGAAATTGGCTATAAACTATGGTAGCCTTATCCCTTTATTCTAAACTCTCTTTCCTTTGCAATAGAGACATTCGAAAATACAGCTTCTGCTATCCCTTATAATGTCAAAAACACTTTGGTCTTACCCTTCTCTGTTTATTTAATTGACCTTCCCCGTCTTTTAAAAACTTTACCATTTCAGTTGTTTTCAAATACGAGTCAATTATAAAAAACATTCTAGTTCAGAAGAATAATTGTAATAACACTGGGGGAGTTTATTCCGTTGAATGCTCTGTTGGTCCAAGTAAGTATTTTGGACAGACAGGAAATCAATTATCTGTCCATATTAATCAGCATAAATACAATGTTAGGAGAGCTGTAAATAATAATGCGTTTATAGTGCATATGTCTGAAAATAACCACTTAATTAATTGGAATTCAGCCAAAAAAATTTCCGCTCAAATGACTTAATTAATAGAAACCTTGTTGAATGTTAATGGATATGCCAATTTAATAACTTTAACATTTCACCTGGCCTTTTTTAAATTGATGTTGTTAGGAAAAAACTCATTCTTAAGGAAATTAGCTTTGAATTATGTTCCAAATTTTTGGGGGGGCAATTTCCATTTTTATGGGAACCCAATTTGTCACTTTAATTATTTCATTGATTTTGTAAAACATTATTTTTATTTCTCTTCCTCTCCCCTACGTATTAATTTAATTCTGGTGTCTCTCCAAATATCCATCTTTGGACTATCGCTTTATCCGTTAATCGTTTTAACCCTATTGGCTCTGTTCTTGACTCTTTCTTGCCTCTCGGTTTGACCTTGCTACCTGTTATAGCTAAATTCTTAATGTCAATTTACCTATCCCTCTCCTACTTCTTCATTGGTGGTTTCTTGTCTTTGAGGCTGTCCTTTATTTTTGACTAGCTTGTATATACCCTTAATTATATTAGTTTCTCTTGTAGTTATCGTTGAGAATGAACTGAATAAAGTCGAATTTACTTGGGAGCACCTTTTGATTCTTACTGCGGGACATTGCATTCATATATATATATATATATATATATATATATATATATATATATATATATATATATATATATATATATATATATATGGAGTTTGGCCGTAAAGCCTGCATTTAATATTAAGAATAAATCCCAGAGCCACGAGAAATGGATGCAGCAGCTTTTAATTTTTCACTACGTTTCGAAAACTACAAGTTTTCATCTTCAGGCTAAAAAAAGTTAACAAAGTTAATACATATGAAGAAAACTTGAAAGGGCCAACAAGACATTATTTTAAAGAGTGACAATTATCAAATATCAGTAAAATGTACTATACGTTAAAAATTTTTAAATATGACTTGGCAACAGTTAGATTTGCTTTAAAACTGACTCAAAAAATTGCTAATACATAAGAAGAAAACTTAAAAAGGCCAAAAAGACATTATTTTAAAAGGTGATTAATTATAAAATATCAGTAAAATGTACTATGAGTTAAATTTTTTGTTATTAAATATGACTTGGCAACAGTTAAATTTGCTTTAAAACTGACTAAAAAATTAGTTAATAAATTTAAGGTTTATTGCAGAAATTAATTAAAAACTATAAGAGAAATTGACCTGGCATTATTTAAAGATAGTAATTTAAACTTTGTTGGCAGCACTGTCAGGTCTCTTGAAGCTAGGTTCTCGGCTCACATGGGGATTAGTTGGCGCACAAACAAAGTATTAATTAAAAAGGAAAATTCATCTATTAGGGAACACACCATAAGCTGTAAAACTGACATTTCTATTGTGAATTTTCAAGTATTAGCCTTTAACAACAACAAACATTGCCTAAGAACCCTCGAATCTTTATGTATCAAGCACTACAAGCCTACACTCAATGAAGATTTAAGTGCAATATCATTATTAATTAACTAATTTTAACTACAGTATGTTAGTTGGTTTGCTTTTTAACAAACCAAACGTCACTGTAACCTATAAATACTAGCCCCTTTTTAAACCCACCATTCACTCTCTAGGATGGATCCACTTTAGTAAGTACCTAAATTTACCGTTTTTATATTAAATGTTTTTTAACTCTTACAGTCTTTACACAATTAAAAACAAAGTTTAAATTTACTATCTTTAAATAATGCCAGGTCAATTTCTCGTATATATTTTTTAATTAATTTCTGCAATAACCTTAAATTTATTTACTAATTTTTTAGTCAGTTTTAAAGCAAATTTAACTGTTGCCAAGTCATATTTAATAACAAAAAATTCAACTCATCGTACATTTTACTAATATTTTATAATTGGTCACCTTTTAAAATAATGTCTTGTTGGCCTTTTTAAGTTTTCTTCTTATGTATTAGCAATTCTTTGAGTCAGTTTTAAAGCAAATCTAAAGGTTGCCAAGTCATATTTAAAAAATTTTAACCTATAGTACATTTTACTGATATTTTATAATTGGTCGCTCTTTAAAATAAGTCTTATCGGCCCTTTTAAGTTTTCTTCATATGTATTAACTTTGTAAACTTATTATAACCTGAAGATGAAAACTTGTATTTTTCGAAACGTAGTGAAAAGTTAAAAGATGCTGCATCCATTTCTCGTGGCTCTGGGATTTATCCTCAATACTATATATATATATATATATATATATATATATATATATATATATATATATATATATATATATATATATATATATAATATATATATGTGTGTGTGTTTGTGTGTGTGTATACATAACCAAATATTTTACAACGAATATGGGAATGGTTGAACTCTCCAGCCTAGGAGGCAATGTTCAGCTTCTTGAGAACTATGTACAACTTTCGACAAATGACTGTCCCTTGTGTGGAAAGGCGTCGTAAAAGATCACTGTACAGTAATTAATTTTTTTTTCATTATCAGCCCGAGGCAGCTTTCGATCATACTGGTTATCTTCTGCGGCACACTGATAAAATAATGAAATTGAGCTATAAAAATGCAAAATTCTTTTAGAAATTATACACCTTTTCCCAACTAATTAGAGAAGACTAATATTCAATCTATAGTCTAATGTGTAAATAAAAAAATTAAAATTAAAATTTCAACAGAATAAATGTTTGAAATAAAGGTATAGTTGGCAAAGTCAAGGGTAATAGTTGTGCAGTTAGGGTTAGAGTGAGCGTTTGTTCATTGATCTGCTGCATGGACGCCTGCGTTGTGAGGGGAGCAAGATGTCTGGAAGGAGCTGAATGCTGATCCTCGGTTTCTCATGGTAAATTAATACTGCCTAAGCTATCCACAAACGGGAAAAGGTGAGGGTCACGGTAGATAATTTCGGTGTTACTCTCATCTCACGTGAACTCCACTTACCCGTCTGACGATGGCTGAGGCAGTAGGGAAGTTGGATATAGTGAAACTGTAGTCAATTTGAATTACCATTTTGGCATCCTGGTTTAAATTAGTGACTATGAAAGGCAAATAAGTGTGCATCCTGCCTCATGAATAATTATAAATGAGTTAACACATGCTGAAGGGGAAATTTTATCTTATTTAAACAATTAATAGCTAAATTTAAGGTACAATATATTAAAATACTACAAGTTTATGCCTCGCCAAAGAATATTAAAGCTGATAATGTTTTTTAATCACTTTAACTATGTGATTACTCTAGTGAAAAATATGAAAAAGAAACTGTGTAAAATTGCAGGGGCAATTAACATTTTCATTTTCTTTGTGAAATTAAATTTGACATAGGCGTTGTTTGTATATCCAAAGAAGCCAAATCAAAAACTTCTCAGATTAATTTATGCATCACAAATCAAAACATACAACAGCGACATCAAATGCAAAAGCCTAATTGTCTGTTATTACCTTCTGCTTCTGTCATAGTCTATGGGAATAAAAAAACTCTTTAATTAAATGTATACTAGACCTCGTATCTCAATAATTTTATATTTGGCAAAAACCTGAACAAAAGTTTGGGTTAGAAAATTTGTGCACAAGCAAATATAAAATATGAACTTTCATGGGGGAATGCACTAAAAACTATGGAATAGCCCAAATGAGTATCCATATAAGGGCTTTGAATAAGATAACAAGGGATTTTCTAGTTATCTAAACTTTGATATAAATGATGAACCTTCTGGGATTAAAATGGGTTGTTAATAATCTACTAAGAAATAATTATAATCAAGCTGATTCATTTTATTATGCCAATGAAAATGATAAACTAACTTTATTTGATAGCATTACTAGATCTGATCTAATGCACAATTTATAGTCTCTCAAAACTGTTAAAATAGGAGAGGAAACTTGTTACGAAGCTCAAGATGACTTCATCTTGCTTGGATCTGTCATTGAATTCGAAATAAGAAGCAAATTGAGAACATAAAACAGTAAAGTAATCAGTTTCTGATGCATTTGATAATAAAATTAAATATAAATTTTCTCAAACAGTGCAACTTTCTTATATTTTCTCTGCCTCAAAAAATCTCGAATGACTTAAACAAACAAAATGATCTTACACATCCAACAAATCCAACTCATCAAATAGATTAAAATGTTGGTTCATAGACCAAACAAATAGATCAAATTCTTTAAAACGATTGCAACATTCGAGATTCTTCTGGACATAAAACCGCTCAAAAACCACCTCAAATTTACACTTGCCACACAACTCTTTATAATTCTCAAAAATTTAAACATTCTCAAAACTCTAAAGGGCTTAAAGTTTAAAAAGTAAAATAGTAAATTTAATCCAGAGTCTAAGATATTCTAACTTCAACACTATCTCTCTTTATAAGATTGAAAGTAAGATAGCTCTTCAAATAGAAAATAAAGTTTAAAATTGAAAAATAGACTTTAAAGATCTCTGAAAGAGAATATTCTTTATGGGTAATATTCATAAGTCTTCAAACAGCAAACAAACAAACAAACAAACAATCTATTGGCATTTACAGGGAGCTATAAGATCGCATAAATTATAAAATTATTGAAAAAGTAGGCATAAAAAAATTAAAAATTAACGTAAGGATATGTTTCTTTTAGAAACGAAAATCAGGTCAGAACTAAAATTTAACGAGTATTTACAAAACTGTATTCTAAGTAAAGATGGCAGTTTCTTGTCGTTAAATCAGGGCTGCTCTGAAGATTATAATTGAGGATTAACCTTTTCTCTTTACCGTTCAAAGTTAGGCAAAATAAATTCTTTCTTTTTATAAACATTGAAAACAGATTCCTTAGAAATTTATTTAACAGAGATTTTCGATATAATTTAAATTTTGATTTCCTTAGAAAGAGGGTGATCAAATGGTAGTTTATACATACTGTACCATCCATTTTGGGATAAACATTAGAGCTTTCATCTTAAAGCACATAGATAAAGAAAGAAAAATATATCCTATAAGTTCATGTAAATAATTTTCAATTGGATTTATTTTTGCGTTTATAACATGACGAAGTCTAAGTAAGAGATTAGTGCTAGTGGCACGCCGGGTGCCGGATGTTATATTCTCCCAGCATTTTTCCATTTTCTACTTCTGCTATTCAACACTCCATGGAGATATAATAAAGGACTCTGCTGAAGCATGTACCACACTTCAAAATCCATGGAGTTCAAATCGGGAGAACTGGTATGCCAAATTATCAATAATAAAAAAAACTTAAAAAATACATGGCCGTTACTATTTTGCTGCGTGTGAAGTTCTATCTTCTTGTTGAAGGGTTACACTGGCATTTCCTATGGTGCCATCCACTATATAAAGAGACACGTTGAATAATATTTACCTCCCCCCATTTCAATGAACTGTAGAGGTATTTAGGGGCCTGTTTCTGTTACGCCCCCATACGACTATAGAAGTTATTTTCTGTATTTTGTAAGATATCCGTTGTTCAACCGGAATCTTCGTTTAATTTTTCTTTCCAAACGTGATCATTGTGTGTGCTTCTAACTCGTCGGAACCGTGAAAAAGTTACCATTTGTCCAGAGAACTAAAGGATGCGAATCATCAAGGAGTCGTTAGAGTAGTAGCTAATGAATTTTCTTTCTCTTTCTTAATATAAAGTCTTCCACATATGGAAGGACGATCAACTTTTAATATAATGGCTATTGTTTGGTTATAAAAGTGCTAACAATTTGGCCAAAATATTATTTTCCACAGTAAAGAGATCAAATAAATAATTGAGAAAGATAGCTCTTTAAAAATGAAAATCACATATATTAACACTCAAGATATGTAATATAACTGATTCACTTACTAAAGGGATCACTTTCAAGGAGTTTAAAAATAAGCTAGAATTATAGCTGTATGGTGCATCATAGCTGGAAAATTCTTCTGAATGACAAGATAATGAGAGAAACGCTCTGTCTGACTACTCTAAATCTCTTGTTAGCAACGTCATTTTGTTTTAAGTAAAAATTCAAACTAAACCAGCTCTGATGGAGCAATTCTTTATTGTTTTAAAATACTGCACCAGCAGTCCTTTTTTCTGAAATCGCATACTTGAATATTCAGTCATTCGACTAAGATTCACTAAAACTCTTAAAAGATTTAAAATTTGGGTCTGATGAAAAGATTTCCTCATCTACTATTGACTACATTCATCATATCTTTGTAATGGAAAAATACCAGCCAGTTTTTTAAAACGTATATAATAATAAACCACTTGTTTACCATTAAGAAGTGTACATTTACAAGTGCTGAGTAGTATAGTATATCACGAAGGATAAACGTGGTTTTAACACAACTTTGGTGAATAAGGAAAATCAACCATACTTATAAAGAATTTGTGGTGGGTGGGGGGGGTAAACTTTGTAAATGAGATTATACTTACTTAAGAGAATATTAGAAACGATTAGGTTCAAAGATAATAATGTATGTTAAGACATTAGAATTTAATTGCTGTTCATATTTTCAAAACTATAATTGCACTTTTTTATGTATTCTTGCTTTTCATTGGAATGGTTCTTTTTAGGGGAATAAAAATTTAATGGTATTATAAATGATATTAAAGTCACTAATGATGTATTTCTAAAGAATAAACAATATTTTGTGCTTTGGTTTGATCTTGGTCTGGAAACTATTTGATAATTGTTCTAGTTTTAATGGCAATGAAGTTTGGGGTTGGCAGAGATATGGGCTCTCTTAGTTCTTTCCGGTTGTGAATTTTGTTCGTTGGCTAGAAGTTTGAATAGTCATCCCTAGTTCTTTTACTACCTAAATAAGCATATAATTGCCTAAATGTTTAAGCTCTAATAAGACGAATATAGTTGTATAGATGGCTATTAAATAAAGCTTGGCAAGGAAAATGGAATATAGAGGATAATAAGGATAAATATGCAGAAATGAGTAATGGTGCTCGTTTTTCTTGGTTATAGAAACAGCAGAAAGGTGCAAAAGAGCACTGAAAAATTTAGACCATACCAAATGGTGTAACTTGGAAGATATTGATTTATAATTAACTCAGTGATATTATCAGTCCTCTAATTTGGTTTAAATTTACATTTGAAACTGAAAGCAATATGACTCGATTGTTTGTAAAGTTATTCCGACTATTCTAAGTCGCTTAACTTTAACTGATATAAATATGTACATGAATGCACATAAATTAATAGCATGACTATAAACTAAAAAAACACTTCGAATTTCATATAGTTTTTCCTTGCACAATTAGTCATGCTAGATCAGAAATGCATAAATTTGAGTGTAACAATTTTTTCTCCTTGCAAATTTTCGAACTTTCATTAACCTTTAAAAATCTGTTTCTTATGAAAAGATTGTCAAAGGATTTTTTTTCTAAGAAAACTTAGATTATTCTACATAAATTATTATGTTAATTCTATCAATGAAAATAAGGAAAATATTCCTTTATCCACTTTGTTTAACACTTAGTCCTACCTAGCTCTCTAGTAATAGTAGCACCTATCATACAATAGGTTGCAAGATCATATCCTGTCGTAGGCAGGAGCACCTATTATTCGCACAACGTAATAGGTATCGAGAAAGTAGTTTTTAACCTTAATACTTCCTATCTTAATATTAATTACTTACCTTTGCAGACAAAGACACCCAGAGGATATTTGGTTATACAAAATTAGTTTCACCATCGGAACTTACAATTTATGGTTGATACATATTAGTTCATCTCTTCATCACTTACGATTTTTAACGGATATCTTTATGCACAACTGTTCTGATGGTGCATTCTAACACCTTGAAATCATTTTCATGGGCTCTAATTGACTTTCGTAGGTTTTCTTGAGTATTTTACCTGTATTTTCCGCACAAATTCTTGGGCTTTAATGATATTAGAACACTTTGCAGATGTTTTGTGTTTTTCTTCTAATGTTGGATCCTTATCAGAAACTTCCAGGTCTTTTCTAACTTTGGCAACGAAGGGTTGCCAACTTTCAAAAAGAAAGCTATCTATATACATATCATTAAGCTGATCTCTTATGGCAATCATTACACCGTGCCGTTTCCTATGCTACGTCACTTTAATGTCCTAATCTGTTTTCTAGAGCCAGAAGATGACCGTAGGTTTGAAATGGTGCACAATTTAACCTTAATAAAGATTTTTGTGGTTGGATTTAAGTCTGCTCCTCGCCATTGTCTTTTTATTGAAAATTAGATTAAGTCTGCACAGAGGAAACTACCTAAATTATATATATATATATATATATATATATATATATATATATATATATATATATATATTTATATATATATATTGGGTTGAAATAACTATTCGTACACTTTCAAGGTTCAATTTTAATAGACTTCCAGCCCATTAAACCTCATCAAATTTTCACAATAGGTTTATATTAATATATAGTTAAAAGTTTTTTGCACAAAAGGGTATTAAACAGAATTGATATTCAATAAAATTGAAATTAATGAAAACGGATGAGTAAGGTATTGGTACAGAAACATAAACCTAACGAAATTAATTTTTAAAAACACATGAGACATATGTACTAATATATACAGCAGTCATCAAGAGCTCAGGAAAGATTTGAATGCCATTCAGCAATCGACGTTCCCGCATTAAAAACGTTATCATGGCGAAAAATAAAGAAATATCCTTTGATCAGAAAAAGGCAATCCTACAGTTTCATACCGATGGCTGAGCTACCGGAAGATATCAAAACAACTGATAATAACTTTTAGCACCATTGGCTCTGTCATTCTGAAGTGGAAAAGGTAGGAACCATCGACAACCTTCAGCATTCAGGTGTCCTCGGAAGATTTCCTAACCCAAAGGTTAGGACTGTCCCTACGACGACTCGTAAGGAAATTTAAAATGATTTTATAGCGGCAGAAACTTTGTGTACAAAGCAAATCATCAGTAATCAGCTGAATCGCCACGAGTCTAAATCTCGCAGGCTAAGGAAGACACCTCTGCTGATGAAAAGACAGGTGCAAGCTTGAAGTTCGAACGTGAGCATTGGAAGAATTCTGCTCAGACAAAAATAGAATTGTTTGCCCGTCGTTTATGGAGTTAAGACGGCATAGCCTAAAACTCTAAGAACACATCCTTACCTTGAAATTTGAGAGAGGTAGCATCATGATGTGAGGGTGCTTCTCATATAAGGGTACCGGCATTATCCACGTCATAGATGGAACTATAAATTCGGCAATCTACAGAGACATTTCAGAAGAACATCTGTTCGTTACTGTAGAGAAGCTTGGACTTGGAGATGGATGGATCTTTCAAGAAGATAATGATCAGGAGCAAACTGAAAATGCTACTCACGAATGGTTCCTTAAAAACAATGCAAACGTTCTAGATTGGCGTAGTCAGTCGCCGGATTTGGACCCACTAGAGAACTTGTGACAAACATTAAGAAGCAATATTCATTTGAGGGGTCCCAAATTTCATGAAGTTTGCTGGGTTAGAAGTCTATTAAAATTAAATTAACGATATTTTGGAGCTAGAGGGTAAATTAATTCTTTCTCTGAGATGCAGAATCGCTACACAGTCCCCTGCGAAAGACCAAACTACAGGCAGCAAGGTAGATAATAATGCAGCATTTCAACAGCTCCATGAGGTGGTTATGGCATTTTGCAACACTGTTAAGTCTCTGTCTGCTAAAATGGATCAACTAATAGCACAGGGCCCCAGCCAGAATAGTAATATTGCCTCTCTTTCTGACCAACGCAGCAGGTTAGTAATAAGAGAGGAGATAAGAGAAGTGGGTTGCCGAGAGCGTAGGAAGGACTCCAATATTATTAGAGGTCTTCCCAATGTGACTTTTAATGATGTGCATAATAGATTTAAGGACATATCTTGCTTTTGCTTGATGATGAGATTTCTTTAGGGGAAATTGTTTGTATTAACCTAGAGAGGGGCATTTATAGAGGTGAGATCCCCGATGCACATATCAGAAGATCCATTATTTTGGATGCCCGCAGGCTGAAGCAATCAGCCAATTTTAAAACTGTGTACCTGCATAGGGATCTTACTTACAGATAAAGACAGGAGCTTCGTGCTAGGCGTGCTGACCCCGAAAAGACTAAGGACGTTCCTGACGAGAGGGAAGGGTTGCAAGTTGGTGACCCTTTAGTCATGTAAAGCCATCTACAAATAATAATAACTCCAATTTTAATACTATATTTTTACAGATGTAAATATTAACAATGTTTCTGTGTTTATGGTTAGCGAGACCTGGCTGACCTCCAATATTACTAATGATTGTGTAAACCTAGCAAAGTACGTAAAGATGTTGAAGGCAATGTCATAAAACATTTTTTTGTGTATATATTAGGCGAAATATACAATACAGTAAAATTTCGGTTTGAGTGCTTAATGTGTTGGTGGTGTATCTTATTGAGTTTCAGTTATACCTTATCACTGTGTATCGTCCACCGTCCAACTATTTTAGTAGGTTTCATACAAGATTTTGGCTGTGATAAGGATATTCTCTAAATGAGCTACTTTAACTTGCCTATTATCAAATGGAATGATGACTTAATCCCTGCTAGTCTGTTCCTTACCGATCTCTAATTCTTTCATTGTTTTAACTCTATGGGTTTAATACAATGGGTTAAGGAACCCAGATTGATTTAATTTTTACATCAGAAGAGGACAGAGTGCTTGATGTACAGGTTTTACCAGCGTTTCCTAACTGTGATCATTCACAAGGTATGTGTGGGTATGTCAGTCAATGGTCGCAGTCCCACACGGACATGCCCTCACACAGATTTTGGACTAAAGGGAATTATGAGATGATCAACTATTATTTTCACAAATTGACTGAGATTTTGCCTTCATCTACAAAAATATTGATGCAAAGTATACTTGTTTTTTGTCTATTGTAAACTCCTTGGTCTCAAATTATGTCCCTGCATTTGTTGCAAATAATCTTGGTTTTCCTTGGCTGGTCAAACCTACGCCGTGCCTTAAGGGTAGATGGCGGATTGCTTGTATTCAGTATAAGAGGCTTTGTTGTCAGTTTGGAGAGGTACTGTGAGGATGCAAATGAGGCATTATTACAGTTTTTTAGATACTAATTTTCAGTACAGAAATTTTGTTGTGATTAAGCAGGTGGAATACGAGTGCTTCTTAGTTGATAGCATGGTCCATAATCCCAAAGATTTTTATGCCTGTATCAGGAAAAAAGTACACAAGGTGGAAGTGGGACCATTGAAATCTGATGATGCGTCAATTGATAATGATACTCAGTCTATGGCTAAGATATTTGCAACAGCTTTTTTCAGTGTATATCAGGAAGGTCCTCGTAAATCCTCACCCTCACCAGATCTTTACAGGTGAGATTGGAGTTTTGTTAATTACTCAGAGGGATGTAGTGGAGACTGTCTTGCTTCTCAGACCCTTCTCTGCTATGGGTTCTGATGAGGTACATCCATATTTCTTAAATGCCTGTATAGATCAGTTGTCGTATCCACTAAAGCTTATATTTCGAGCCTCATATTCACATGGCTGACTTTCATTTCCTAGAAAAGCTCTCTGATAGTCCCAATATTGAAAAGGGGGTCCAGGGCTGACCCTCCTAAATACAGACTGGTCTCTTTAACGTCCATTTGTTGTAAATCACTGAAGAGAATTGTACTGAAGTTAGTATATGAGTATGTGGAGAGTAATGGTTTGTTAACCATATAACAGTATGAGTTTGGCCCGATCCACTGAAGACCAACAATTGACGACTTATTAGGATGTACATAAATCTTTGGATGCTGGTAACATGGTGGACCTGATAGTTTTTGATTATTCGAAGGCTTTTGATGAGATTAGCCACGATTCTTTTGCTTGAAAAGCTGCCACCTTTCGGCATCACTGGTCACATATTGGTGTGGATTAAAGATTTCTTACGGATCGGGTAATGAATGTTGTAGTGGCTAACATTAATAGTGTGCCACCCCGTGTTAACAGTGGTGTAACACAAGGGTCTGTGTTCCGACCTTTATTATATCTATTGTTGATTAATTTGGTAGCAAATGATGTTATTCTACCCCCTCCCACACACACCTTAGGGCCAAACGTTTTGACTTGATATTTTGGCCGCTGTTATTAAACTGAAATAATCCCTACCTTGCCGCAATGATACAACCCAGTTGTATGCAACGGTGTGAGGCTTCCTGCTGCAATGTGTGCTTGTCGTAGTGGGTAGGAAGCCCACCAGGTAAGAACTAGGTAAGAAACCAAGTACTTATATTTGTTTTCACACCAATATATATATATATATATATATATATATATATATATATATATATATATATATATTGTATGCAGGATAATTAAAGTCAATAATGATTTTTGCTTAGTTAAATCTATTGGGCAGCTTTGTACCATGTACCCTTTATGAAACTTCTCGTTTCAGAAGAATTAATGAGAGATAATAGACTAGCGATTGGTATCTTTTATTGTCCAATGCGTCTTTGGATCACCTTCTGTCGGTTATCCTCACAGCAAATCAAGTTCAATGAAATGAAGGGAAAAGTGGAAAAAAAAAAACATATCGCACTACCCCACCCAGCCACTCTATCACTGGTATTCATTAGAATGGCTATGGCTGGTCAGGGCCAGGCATTCATTATATTCTTCTGAATCATTTGTATCAGTCTTACCAGACTGAAATTGAAAGGTCCTCCGGCGTAGGCGTGAGTAAGAGAGGAAGAAGATAGGTTCAGGTGAAAAAAAAGTTACTTAGGTAATCAGTAGACCTACATATTAATGTGTGATCCGAACCACACTGCGTATATGCAGGTTAAGCTAATTAATCTCTGCCACTATGATTAGGTATTATAGTTATAATTAATAAGTATGTTCATAAGCTTAAAGTGCTTTCTTTTAATTCTCTATGTATTGCTAACCTTAAAATTGATTTTATTATTTCCAATATAGTATTCTTTGGACAGCTGATTTGCGTATTTATTTTTCTTTCATAGATTCATGTAATTTTATTTTCATTGTTTTTAATTTAGCTATGAATATGGATTTTTACTTTGAAAAATCTTCTTCGCATATTTCCGTATTATTATAAAGTTTTTTCTTTTTTTCTAAACTGTCTAAACTGGGTTTATAGTTATTTTAGCTTCCGTGTTCGTACGTTCCTTTTTCATTTCAGACGTCGTTTTTGGTATAAAATGTGCATTTAACTTCAAAGTTGGCCCTTGATTTTAAATCAGGTCCTATTTTTGTTTATGCTTTTAGCTCGTTAGTATCATTATTTTTACTTGTTTGTTTTACATATTTGTATTTTCCTATTTATGTAATTATTTCCTTCATTACTTAGGAATATTCTGTGGAATGTCCATTGTTCTATCTATCTTATTGTAAAGCTTTTCTTACAACTGATCCTGCGTCTTTTCTATTATCTTATCTGATAATTTTCTATAATTTGGTTAAAGGCTTTTAATTTTACTTGTACAACGGATTTCCTTTGGCCTAGGTGTTCTGTTCTTTTCGGATTTGGTATTAGGGAAATTGATTTGTTCTTGATCTTCTGTATTTTTTGTAGAGTACCTTTTGAGATAGTGAACATTGCTACAGTAGAGTATGATAATGCCGTTTGGATTATTACTTGTTATATTTTGCTTTTGTTCTTTATATGGGTACAAGATCTAATATTTTTACAGATGTAATGCAACTCCTCCAATATTTATATCTTGGAAGGACCAGGGTTATTACAGAAAGGGACATATGGGTTTTAAGTTTTCAAAATAGAATAATGCATTTTCTGGGATCTAGCTACAAAAAAGACAAAATTGCATACTTTAAAGTAAACTCAGCAGGTTTTTCGCTTATTAAAATTCTAGAAAGTAATTTACTATAAAACAAAGGAAACTTAGAATCTCTATCTCATTAGTTCGATAACAGGTTTAGGAAACTAAAACGGCTGAAACCATGTTTTAATTACTTTGAATCCATTTGGAATCAATGTACTGAGTGAGGACTGTCCTGTTGCTTCAATGGAACAGAACCTATTGCGCTGGAAGAAAATTTGGCTTTGAAGCCATTTTCATTTCAGTATTAACTGCTCTGCAAGCAGTAGAGTAAGATAGGCCTTTGTTAACGACGGAGCTATTTATGGGTGATCAATTCGTGCAATATTTAAACTAGAAACATGCAAGTTCTACACAATATCATGTGAACGCAAGAGTACTAAATCTTCCATATGCTCAATCGGACGGCTGCAACTTCGAAAAACATGGTTCACACCATTGCTAGAAGACCTGCCCCAGTGCAGTCACTGTATCTTTAAAGTGTCTGCGCTTTCCAATGTAAAATCAGGGAAGAATCACTAATAACTCATTCACAACTAATGCATTGGCAATTAATTAGAGTGCAGCAGTCCCATGCATTGAAAATCATTCGGCGGCACTGCAGCAAAAGCGTCTTACGCTAACAATTTACAGCGGGAAGAAATCCCCCCTCATTACACACAGCACTTTAAGGCTTTTCGGCAAAAGGTGATTATATTGAATCAATGATGCATCCGCAGCAAATCGATCACATTTAGCCAGAGACGCATGATAAGATTAGGAAGAAACCCCAATATCTACCACTCGTAGCTCAGCATCAAGTGTGGAGTGAGGGGTTTACTTAGCACTATACACTCGCCCGTTCTCACATGCTACTCCCTTAACACGCGAGAATCGTGCAGAGTCCAAGGTGATGCGAATAGCATTTACCGATGGAGGCAGACAGAGGACACTGACGGGGCAGGAAGGACAGTGGATACTCGGCGGATACTCGGCGGATACTGCCTTCCAACTCTGTCGCCGGAGGATTTCTAGGGGTCAAATGGGGTTTTACCCCCTTCCATCCGAAAGGGAAAAATCTAGGTCCAGACACATTCGCAGACGAGAATAGACTTAGCTTTTTAGAGCAAGGGCGAGCAGGTTCTTAAGCGGGCGAGGCGAACTTTGTCCGACTTTAGATGGGACCCTCTGGGCTCTCACACTTGTCGCAGTTTTCAGTGATTGTTGCATTTCAGGTCATCGCGGTGTCTCACGGCATCTCATTATTTCGCACCTCCATTAGCGCAGACGAAAAGAGTCGCATAGGTGTCTGTTTTACCTCTCTCGACGTCTCTTCCTCTCTGTGATCTCTGACATTGACTTATAACTTATTTCACATTCCTTAACAAATTTTTTCTTTATCTGACGATCAAATTAATTTTTACGTTAATGTTTTATAATCCAGATATTCGCGATAAATTTAGTTCTTTCGAGAGCTAAGTTTGTCGCTGTTTGAAAAATACCAAATCCTTTGCTCACTTTCCCTTTAATAGCACTGAAACTATGCAATGCATATAATAGGGTCTGGTAAACTCTTTTACATCGCAATTAACGCTGGAAAACTGCACCATTTGTCCTCTTCATTGTGAATAAAATCCACTCACAGGATAATGAAAGGCGCACAAAGATCGGAATCATAATCGTCTGCAATCCCAAAAGCCTGAAGAAACAATTCTCGTTAGAGGGAGGCTTAGGTATTATTGAGAACCCTGCTTGCTTCCAGGTTAGAAGCCGCCTGAAAGACTCGGGAAAATGTGCTGTGAAAACTTAAAGGAAAAAATATCATAGTATCAAATGCCTATGTGCGTGATGATGGGTCTTGTATGTCTTATTCCAGTGGAGTTAAATTCAGTATATTCACCAATGGGCGGCTAACAGATTTTTTTCGTTTTATTTTTTTTAGAGCCCATCTGGCGACTGCCGACTTGGGAATAAGTCGCCGGAAACACGACAGCCTAGAACTAGGATACTTTAACATAAAAAATATGAAAACATAACAATGATAAAAATGGGAAAAACTTAACAATTAGGAATCAATCTCCGTCATCGGGGTGAGGTCCACCTCATCCCGGTGCAGGAGCGTGCAACTTATAAATAAAGCAATAAAAAAAAAATTAGAACCAACTTAAATAAAGGGGAAAAGCCCGGCTTCCCTTAAAAAGTCAACAAATCCACAAGTCAATGTGAACAAACTCGTTATAAGTACAAGGGACAGGCGGTAGCGAGCACGCCCATCCTGGAACCGGGACGGGTAACGTGCGCGAAGATCACCCAGACTGCGACATTTGACAAGAATGTGCCGAACAGTCTGGGGGACGACGCAGTCGTGACATTAAGGCACAGGCGAGCACTCCATCAAATAGCGATGCGTCACACGAGTGTGTCCGATTTGGAGACGACAGAAAGCGACCTGAAGCCGTCGCGGAATTGGGGGATAGGTCCATGAGAACAGTCGCCGTGCAATGGCACGCAACTTTGAGTTCTCTTTGACCCTCTCCCATCTTCTTTGCCAAGCAGTCCGAAGAGCTGCCCGTATTCGTGCCATGTAGTTTATGGGAGGAAGAGCAAAACGCTGGTCCGGTCACTGAGTCCACGCAGGCTCTTTGGCGCCCTCATCGGCGCCCTCATTCCCCGCAATTTCTACGTGTCCAGGAACTCAGCAGAAGATAATATCGACATCCGCCCGGCTAAACAAAACCGTGGCGCCACGGATCTCGCGAACCAGGGAAAATGGAGATTCCAATGCCCCGAGAGCACTAAGGGCGCTTTGTAAGTCGCTATAGATCGCAATCCGTTCTCCGAACGGGCACGTCGCGTAATCTTCCGTACCGAGTGGTGTATTGCAACCAGTTCGGCCGTGAAGACAGACGCAGTGCCTGGAAGAGCCCCGCTGACTTGAAACAGAGGTGACAAGGCGTGGAAGCCGACCCCTTCTTGGGAATGGGAGCCATCCATATACACTGGCACGGATCCAATGTGACACGAGGTGTTCTTTAATAAGGTCGAACACAATACTTCCGGCGCCGTACAAGCTTTTGGAGCAGAGGCGTGGCGACAAATAGCCAAATGGGGTACCCTCCAGGGTGGCGTCCTGGGCAGAACCAAGGGCACACCAGCCTAAAAAGCTATATCTAGCTCTCGAAGGAGTTTTCTGGCCCTAAACCAAAAGGGCTTAGGGTATGACTGGCGTCTCTGGGTGGCATAGGCACCATTAAGATCAGCTGCGGATGCAGTGAGAGCTGTTGGCGACTGAGGGAGGCACCGGGCTGGCGGGTACAGGCGAGTAATGCACTGCACGCAGCGCAGAGCGAGTGGCATTTTCCCAGCATCGACCAACAGGCTCTCAATGGGGAAAGTGCAGAAGGCATTGGTTGCAATGCGAAGGCCGTTGTGGTGGATCGAATCCACCTTTCGCAATAAACGCTCGGCTGAGGATGCATAAAACTCGCATCTGTAGTCGAGCTTCGAACGAACAAAGGATCGATAAAAAAGTAGGGCAGTAGCCCTTTCAGCGCCCCAAGCGCTGAACGCCAAGAGATGGAGAATATCCATGGTGCAGATACAAGAGACCCTAAGGTGCGAATATGAGCCTCCCAGGTGAAGCGTCGTTTGAATAAAAGACCAAGGAAACGGTGCGATTTAACCACATCCAGGCGCACTCCATTAAGAAACAAATCTGGTTCGGGGTGGAGCCGTGGTTGCGACAGAAGTGCACCACCTTAGTCTTGGCCAAAGAAAACCCAAACCTGTGCGCTTCTGCATAGAAAGAGTCGCAGTTCAATGCCTGTTGGAGTCGATGCACCAGAGTTGGCATCTGGCCCGCGCCAAAAGAGATAGAAAGGTCGTCGACGTAGAGCGTAGTGAGAACATCTTCCGGCAGCACTGAGGTGATGCCCTTGATGCTCAGGGCAAAGAGTGTGACTCTGAGGGCAGTTCCCTGCGGGATACCCTCTTCCTGCTCTTTTGGGCTGGAGAGTGCTCCACCCACCCTAACTTGGAATCGATGATCTCGCAAAAATTCAGATATAAACATTGGGAGGCATCCCCTCGCCCCCATCGTGTCGAGAGTCTCCATGATACCATATCGCGATGCGGTATCATAGGCCTTCGAAGGAACTCCTTGCAGACAGCATTTTCCAGTCGGAGCAGAGCATCCGACGTGGAGTGGAACTTGCGGAAGCCGCACTGTGCAGAAGACAGATAGCCTCCGCTGTCCAGGAACAAGGCTAATCTAACATATACCAATTTCTCCATCAACTAGCACACCCAAAAGTTTCAGAGAGATTGGGAGGAAACCGGTCGGAGTAGAGTGATCTCTCTCCGGTTTTCAAAATGCAAGCACAGTAGCGATTCGCCAGGAGTCTAGGAGAAGAGCCTCCACCCAAGTCCTGTTAAACAAATCTCACAGAAAGGCCATGCCTCGCTTACCTAGGTGTCGAAGCATGGCGTACGGGACATCGCCCGCACCATGGGCGGTGTCTGCACACGAAGCGAGAGCGAAGCGCAAATTCACTTACATTAAACCTGTCGTTGAAGGGTTCTCCGCCTCTGGAGGTAAAGTATAACCGGCGGCCTTCCGCGACATGACGATGTGCATTGAATGCTGGCGGAGCATTATTCCGGAAGACGGGAGGGGGGTCCTGCGAGAACTTGCCCCGAATTCATTTGACTCGATTCTACACCTCTGGTAAAGGGTTTTTTCCCGTTAAGTTAAGGCACGTATGCCCCCCAAGAAGAGCGGCTGGCGTGAAATCGTTCGGGCGGCGCTTATAAGGCATGTAGGCAAAACGCTTCTGTTTAAGGGCCTCTTACACTCCGCTGACCACCATGAGAGTGGTCGGCGTGCAAAACGGCCAGACGTTCTAGGAATAATAGTCAGGCTTGCGGCGAAGACGTTGCCGGAGAAGAACTCAACGGCCTCATCTACCGACCTTAACTACTCAACTGGGATATATAATTCAGACATTTCCTGAAATCAAGGCCTACGCGCCCGCCCCAAGCACCACCGAGGTGGTCTCTCAGGCGGAGTTTGCCCTGAAAATGATATTTGAATGGAAAAGTGATCACTACCATGGAGGTCATCGACCACCCCCCAATAAAAATCAGGCTTTGCATCCGAAGAGCACAAAGATTGGTCAAGGCAATAAAATCAAGCGGTTCTCGGACAGTGATGCGTAAACTTATCCTCGTTTAGGACACCCATCTCAAGCTCTTTGATCAGATCAGCAAGGACTTGTCCCCTGGGATTTATTGAGTAATCTCCCAAGAGAGGATGCCTGCCGTTCAGATATCCAAGCCAGAGAAATGGCTCCGGCAACCATGTCACGACGCAGCGGAAGTCCCCCACGTTGAAGTTAGCTGACGGTGGAATGTACAAAGAAATGATAGTATACCTCCTATCTAGGTGTAGCTGCACAGCCACCTGAAAGGAGATATCTAAAGAGAAAGGAAAAACGGAGGCATCCTGCTGGGTGTAAGCCGCGCATCCCCCAGTCCAGCTATCTCGTGGTGGTGGGGTCGCAAGACCCTTATACCTCTGGAGGGCGTGCAGGGGGCATGCGCTTAGCATGGTCTCCTGCAGAAAAATAGCTAACGGGGAACGGGACGAGACGACCCTCCGCTGCTCCTCCCAATTATCCCGGAGTCCACGGCAATTATGTTCAAGGAATATGCCCTCTAAGCCTAGCATAGAGGAGACTCCGGGGCCCTCCTCGAACAGAAGACCCTCATGGGAATGGCTGTACGATTCTCGGAGGCAAAACCCGGGGCACTGTTGGACGGATAAGCCGCTGAAGGCGCTGTTGCCTTCGAGGACTTATTGGGGAAGGTTGGGCTCGCCATGCAAGTCTTTTCCTCCATCTGCCTCAAAAGCTTAGGCGGGCGTTTCCGCTTTGGAGGCAGGGGCCCTCTTTTCAAAGAACCATCGTCTACAAGCTACTCGGTCTACCACTAGGCGTGGGCGAAGGGGCCGAAGCTCCTTTGTTGCTGTCCTACTTTCGGGGGACAGCTTTACAAACCCCGGAAGATGGCCTGGCGACCAACTTCAGGGGTTTTGCCTCCTCTGAGTCTAACGACTCGGTGGAGACGCGTGGCCGTTTCGCTTTACGGGAAACGGTCACGCTGGGGGAAGAGGGGTGAGCCCTTATTTAAAGCCGGGGCTAGGTATGAACCTATTTTGCCGCTAGCTTTACCAAGGGAGCGCCCGGGTTGAGTAGAGCCCACAGAAGGGCTCTGAATGGGCGCGAAAACAACCGTGCTCGTTGGCCTGGATGGGCCACAAAAAAGGGCGCTATTCTAACTATTGAGGCATATGACGTCTCAGGCAGAGCCTGGCGCGCCAGGAACAAGTCCTTAGCCTCGCGGAATGAGAGTCGATCCTGGGCCTGAACGGCCAGGATTTCTTTTTCAAGGAGATATGCACCACATTGCTTTAAATAAGCGGGGTGCCGCTCTCCGCAATTGACACAGTTACCACACACGATTTAGAATTATTGTGTGCGGCCTTAGAGCAATTTACACACACTTCGGGTGACTTTGACTCTGCTCGTCTACAAGAACGATTCATATGCCCGAAACGGTGAGAGTAATAGCACCACCGTGGCAGTGGCACGAAGGCCTCCACGCAGTAGCGGTACCAGCCAGCACGCCCGACTCAGGAAGCTTGTCAGAGTCGAACGTGACGAAGAATGTTAGGGTGGATCTTGAGGCCCCTCCCTATTTTCTTATCACACGTTCGACCTTGACCGCCCCATGGTTAGCCAGATCTAAGGTGCTGTCTTCAATGGAGAAGTCAACAAGTTCCTTCGCATAAACTACTCCTTTGGCAAAGTTCATTGTAGAGTGTGGCGTCACACTCACCGGGGTGCCATGCAGTGTCCGAAGAGCACTTATCTTGGCCGCCTCGGCGGGATTCGCCGCATTCGCCAGAAGGCTTACGCCTCCTGAAAAACGGGTCACCTTCGGCGCTCTACCAATTGCACTAGCTAACCTCTCCTCTAATGAATCATGTTGCCCTTTGGCCAACATGGTGCCATCAGTAGAGCGAATAACGAGGAAGCGTTTGAAGCCAGCGGGCTCGAAAACGCCAGGTAACCTCTAAATGAGGAGCCCCGATCTTATCGAGGCTCCGCCCTGTGCACTTATGTTCTTAGTCGAGAGCTTTGGACATGTGGGGCAGAGGGGCAGGATGTGATGATCTTGGCTTGGTCGCCTACCAAAGTGGCAGCAGACCCATATGCCCAGGCGGATGGAAAGGAGCCCCGAGTTTTTTTAGTCTTTTTATTCTTTTTCTTATTCTTTTTAGGAAAGGAGGGCGGGGAATAAACCCACTTCTCACCTCCACCGGCAGAAGCCCCTAGGCAAAATGGCCCAGCCGCAGCCAGGTCTTTCTCTGAAATGGAGAAGGTCTTGGTGGTCGCAGGGGCACCGGTTGGAGGAGATCCCTTTCCTCCTTGTACTGCCTCGGAGACCCCAGCCGTTTGAGGAGGACCTTGCATAGGGGTGGATTCGGGTTCGGTGATTGGCGCCGAGCCCGGATTCTCCCCCATGGAAGGCCCTACCCTCTGAGGCTGGGTCTCCTCAAGGACCATGTATATTACAGGAGGGGCCTCCAGTTGGCCATCCCCTTCCAGGACATCACAGGTCCCCTTGGCAGCGTCACCAGTCTTATGTGGAAAGGCACAGGCCTTGACCCCGGCAAGGTTTAATATTCTTGCCAGCAGGTTTTTTGAGGCAAGCGACCGAAGGGGCCTGGCTTCCCTTTCCCCCCTAAAGGAGTTGCCCTACCGAGCCACTTTGATTGGGAGCGGTTGGCTATTGGCTGCCTGCTGGCTTTCTTGGCAGTCCCCTTGGAAAGAAAAGAAGGGACTGCCGCTGGAAGCAGGGAGGTGCCCGAAAGCTCCTCCAGAGAAGGGGGTGAGCGGGAGCCCCCTTCACCCGTAGGCGTAGGAGAGGAGTAAGCCTGTTCTTCGGTTAAAGAAATATGGAGGGTCCCTTGCGCAAGCACAGGGGGGAGGACCTTCATTTTTTTGCTGGAGCTGTCCGAGGGCGGCTCCGTCGATGGAACAAGGGAAGTTGAGGGTTAGGGTTGTTTTGCTTGTTCATACATGGGCATGATGACCCTATTTTTTTACGGGAAGCAATAGCTCATCACCTCTCGCAGTTGCCCGCACTGCAAGAGGTGCTTACAGGCCTGGCAGAGCCAGGTGCCGCCATTCACGACCACCTCTTCCGCCTGGTAGCCTGGCAGTCCATCAGCATGGCGGCTCCACCTTGAACGCAGCGTAAAATTGATAGAGTGTGAAGAGCAAAGGTAAAGGGATGTGAGGAAGGCATGGGTCGGTATGAAGCAGGTTGTGAGAAAAAAACATCCCGAACCGGAGCTCATGGGTTAGGAAACGATGTTCCTCTCCCCTCAGCCCCGATCGCGGATGGTTGGCTGAGAAGAAGATTAGCATCTACCCTGCGAAATTAGAGGCTGACCAGAGAAAGTTGTGGGAGAGGTTGTATGAAAAGCGAGGAAACAAGTGTTTTGAAGGAAGAAGAAGATGCTAAGCTGGTGTCGGACGGGGTGCTAAGTCCCGTCAGCACGGCGGCCAGGATGGCAAATCGCCGCTTCCCTTACAGGGAGCCAACAGATGACATCGATGAATGTTATGCACCCGGGCTCGCTTGCATTGACCAAGTGCCTGACGCTGGAAAACCAACTCCTTATCGAATATGCTATCATTAGGATCACAACGCATGAAGGTCTTATTAGATTATACCCATTGAAATCCTTCATACTTGTCTTTTTAATAATCACTCAAATAGTCTCGTTTTATATGCAATGCATCACATAGTTAAGATTAGTTATAGTGATGTTTGATAATCCTAATTAATCCAATAGTTATCTTATTCGCCGCTTCTAAAGAACTATTCCGCAAGGAATGACGCACCTTTGCTAATAAACAACTCGAGCAAGGAAGATAATGCCGTTATATTTCTGAGATTTTATGAATACGCAAAAGCTGTATGGGCTTGAGCTGGTGATATTTTGTTCACTTACCAAATGACTTTATAATTGTCAGATTAACATGATGCAGTAAAATTACAACGTTAAACTTTTACTGTCACTTTAGTTGCAAACCTTTTCAGGTACCATTTTGAAAAAGGAAAGAAATTAGAAGCAAATTAATTTGTTTGAACTCTTCTTTCTGTTGAGCTTCCAATATCTAACAATACAAAATAAAAATTTGTAAAATTAATATGAGACCAATTAAACTATATGTTGAAACTTTTAATAAAACCTAATAAAAAATTCCGAAGAAATCATATCATTAACTTCCTAGTAGTTTTAGAATTATTAGATTTCAATTCGCCAAACGAACACTACAATTAACTGGAGTATCAAGTTGAGTGGTTTCATTTTCACTCTTGTGCACTGCTAACAGACAGAATAGGAACATTATCAAACAAATTTCCCTTTCACCATAATGTAATTATACATTTTTAGTAAAAGAATCTAGTAAATATCCTCTATAATTATTTATTTTTAAATCTTTTAATTCGTATTTGGGCCTCTTTTGCTTTAATTTTAGCCACATTTACTTTGGAAAATTTCTCACCTTTTCTCCTTTTCAGGTTGTAATTATTGATACAGTTCTCTTTCATTCATAATTGTGGTATTCTGTATTGCTTTCCTAAGCACTCCCCACAAGTGTTATATTGTAGTTAAGTCTGGGATATGTGGTGGTCCCTCCATAGGGGTGATACTCATATCTCTAAACCATTTCTTAGAATGGTTGTATGTATGGCATGGGGCAGTGTCGTATTGAAATATAACTTGATTTCTTGGTGCAGTATGATGCAATATATTGCTACATGGTTATAAAACTTGTGACAAAATGGAGATGTAAGTTGTAGAATTCATTTTTTCCTGACGTTAAAACATCTGTAACCCCAATGGAGAGATGCTTTATAATACCATGATGGAATAGGGTATTTCATTTTGTGGAGTTAAAATTAAATTTTGGCAACTGGGGAGTACTAGAAATATGGGTTTGGGTAAAATGAATTCAAATCTGCCATTATTTTGTGATTGCTCAAAATTTAGCTTGGTTAACTTAAGATAGAAAAAGCCCTAATACAGTAGTCTCATAAAAAATTTATTAATATTTGTTTATTAAAATAGCAGGCAATGCTAAATACATCTAGTTTCTCTGCATAAAACATACCCCAGTAATCATAAATCTCGAATCTGTTATTATTTTTGTGATTACTCAAAATTTGGGGGAAAATCTACGTTTAAAAAAACCCTCATAAATTGATCTCAGAAAACAACATTTATTAAATTTAGCTCTGCTAAAGGGCTAATAATGCTATAGGCATTTAGTTTCTTTACATAAATCATATATCAGTAATCATAAAAATTTCACTGTAATCATACAACATTAGAAAGTGCAATCAAGTCGTGTTTGATTCGTTCTTGGGCATTATTCGCCGTCTTCCTTCTTGGCCACATTTTCCATGTGTCTAGACCCTGCTTGATGTGTCTGTAACTTGGTTCACACACTTCTTTATTGACTGAGCAAATGATAGGGCCACTGTGGAAATTGCAGAGCCTTGTCAAGGAACTTTTGCACATCAGCAATAGTCATTATACCTGTCGAAGGAGGTTTGAATGCCCCGTTAGACCAGTCTGTAAGCTCTAACAGGAAAGGGACACTAAGATTGGTGGAAGGTATCTTCCTGGAATGTACAAAAAGATTCCCAAGTGAGAGATCATCCCCCCAACTTACCCCTCATCTCAACAATATTTTGAACAGCGCCTCTCTTCTCCTCACTGTCATCTAAGCACAGAAGAGTCTGAATTATCATTTAACTGAATGAATATTATCTTGAACTTTTGATGGTTGACAAAACAGCATCCACTGCAGCCTGTTTTTTAGCTTAAATTGCAGCCGCAGAAAAACAGATGTGGCCTGGGTCTTACACCCAAGAATGTTTCACTTAGATGTTAAACCAAAGGGATAGTACACACCAACCATGTATTCTACTATGTCTTAAGTCGTTGCGGGTTCTATATTTACGGTCATGTTTTTGAACCCATATGCAACAAAGCCTGTTTGCTGTTGCCAACCACCTACATAGATTACCTAACTGGATCAAATTCATTTGGGCTAGATATTAAAGTTCTCCTGCCCTTATGATCTTTGTGATCCATATCGGTTCGCTTGTCAGTAGAGAAATATTTTTCAACATTGTCACTGAGTCAAGTAAGAGGCTTTTCAATTGAGAGTTTAGAGAATAAAGGATAGATTGCGAGTTCTGTTTCAGTGTCTAGCATCTTGTCAATATTACCTGTCCACTTTTTTTAAACAAGGTCTTCCCATCCATTGCTGTGATCATGTTTCTCAGCAGTAATCCCTTAGTTTAGAGAGCACAAACCAACCAGATTAGATTATGTTAAAGCTTGATTTCCCCTCAATGAATGGAACCACCCACCTTGTGTTTTAAAATTTGTAGAATGGCCTCAATTGGCCTGCAAGCTTTTATCAATGATCTTATTTTTCATGAAATATATTAGATTATCAGTAATAGCTTCAGCAGGTTTTTTAATTTACCCTTCAACCTTTCTCAGGAGTGACGTGGTAAACATATCTTCCTTCTGGATCATTGTAGACAGAAATCATCTACTTTTGGCATAAACTTGGTTGTATCATGACGGCCATCATAGAATATGCAGTCAATTTCAACCTTTTTAAAAAGTTTATCAAAACCCTGATCCAGTGATCGCAAAACTTTTACTTGGGCCCTCTGGACTTTATTTGATAAACTATAAGTCCGGTCCTCTTCACTGATCAAGCCAGCATCCATAAAGGCACTAGTCGTGATGATAGCTGTAGTACACAGTCGAACAACATATCTGATCCTATGCATAGTAATATTTGACATTTTTAATATGTTGTACCGAGGCTTTTAATGGAAGTTAAAGATATGCTTGGTATTTTTAATGTCACTTCATAACTCCTATTCTTTTCATTTTGAGCATTAGCTCAAAATGGCAAAGGAAAACTATTTTACTTTCATTATTTCAGACAAGATTATTTCACGTAATGATATTGGAACATTGCCTGACTACTTGTCTACTTATATTAAGCAACTCTTATTCTTTTACCTTCTTGTTGCTTCTGAATTTTAACTGGCCTGTTTTGCTCAGGTTGATGTAGCAAGTAAATTTATGTTGTCCAATATAAATAAATGTTTGTCTCTAACCTTTAATAGAAGTTAGTTCCTTAACAGGGCTTCAACTCACTGTGGCATGTAAAATAAATGAGTTTCTATTTTGCAACAAGATCTGCTACTTCACAGCCAAAAACAATTTAAAACTTGCAAATGAGGATGTCAAAAAGCTTGTTAAGTTTTGCAAGAAAGCCATTTCAACATGTAGTTATTTTCTCCGAAGAGTTATATTTTTGGCTTGCTTCCATTTCTTTTGGATATTGTATAAGATTATGACTCGTGAATTTGCAACGTGGACTATAAAAGAACTGTTTGCTCCTTCCTACGTTTCAAGTACTTCAAAGAAAATATACTTTTCAAGACTGGCTGCTGGGTGGTTTCTCATATCCTCACTACTTTATTCTCTCACCAGGCAACAATTCTATAGCATTTCCAATTAAATTGCTCATATGTGTGAATGTCCCGGCTTTTCCTAATTTTAAATCCAAGGTAGGTAAATTGCCACTGGTTATGATGGGAGCACTGACGGAGACGTAATCTTCAGCACACTGAGAAATATGTTTCAACCTGTGAACTAAAGAAAGAGAAACAGTAAATTAAATATAATTACACTGGCTAGCAAATTTGAACTTTTTTTAATCATCAGATACCTGAGCAAACTTTTCTCATGTCATTTCTCTTGCTGATTTCAAATCTGACTTTAGTTTTCTTTAGCACAATAAAATGTAGCGATTTACTCTGCTTTCTTTGCCGAAACTGGTGATATATGGTTGCATAGCGCCATTTCTAAAAAAGATATTGCCTTCTGTATATCTCCATGTGCATTGAGAAGTTGAACTAACACAAAATGATGCATTTAATATATAGAAACTCTCAAATTTATTATTTTCTTTAGGCCTAATCATATAATAAAGATAAATAGCTATGTTTTGTTTATTTCACGAGCATCATAAAGTTAATGGTACTTATATTGCCTGCATAAGGATGGTAAACAATGATTAGAGGGCTAATAAGTCAAAATTCGAATTCATAAACGTTGTGCATGGGATTTGTTTTTAATTTTTTCTCAGGATTTTCACGATACAACATCCAACAATCATGTCCCATCATGTGGCATTCCAAAATCCTTGATAGCGAGTTTCCATGGTCTTGATATCCTGGGGAGAACGTTCACCTTGCTCGTAACTTACGGCTCCAAGATATTCTGGGAAAAGGTCTAGTTGCGAATGCAGGAAATGGATTTAAGTGACATATGGCCTTCCATTTCTTTATAAGATTGAAGAAAGTTTTCCACGCCATCTCTGTATGCAGGTGACTTGTTGATGCTTAGAAAGTTTGCACATAACTACTTGAAGGTTAGCCTTGAATTTATTTAAAGAGGAGTGAGAATCTTCTCGAAGTCAAGGTCTTCTAAAACCTCCCTGATTTGTGGTCCCACAAAGATACCTTCTTTTAGTTTTGCCACACTTAGTTAGGGAAATATTTTGCACAGATATTGAAATCCCTGAGAATTGTCCTTAGCCATTTTTTTCACAAAGTTTTTCATTAGACTTAGTTTCGGATGAAGAGGTGGCAGATATATTTTCTGAGGGTCTACCAAGGGTAGAGACTGAACACTGCTTATTTTAGGCTCATATGTAGATCGAAGTGGCCAGTTACGCTGGTCATACTGTTTTGCAGTGGCACGGCTATCCCACAGGCAGAGGAAACAACAGTACTTTGTGAATCCTCTTTACATAACCATTAGCATGTCTATGACATTCAGATCACCACAGATGTATCAGTGATGGGCTTAATAGTTTATGGCTTTAACAAGAATATCCATATTTTCATATATCTCCTTAAGGTGAACAAAATGACCAATAGGAATTGAAGGCTTTACACTGCTATTGGGCAAGAAGACAGCTTTCAGACTTGTCTTAGAAGCCTAAATAAAGAGATGTTAATCAGATGCCGTATATTTCTGTGACAAGGCTTCGAACAATCCATTTATATCATGCCAGTAGCAGAGAGGTCCATTTAATTGTGAGGAATGAAGCTAAATCACGATTATTCTTTCTGAAGTAACTCACATGCGTATTTTTCTCGAGTATGAATTTTTCCTGTAGTCAAGATGCTAGATGTTCTGCTTTCTCCTTTGACAGTGACAGATCTTTCACAAGATCATTCAGATCTTCCTAAGTAAATAACTTTGGCTCAGAGGTAGCATTCTCATATCCAACATCTTCATCTAATTTGCATGCATCTTCAGGACTGCTATCATCACTGATATCATCAGGTACGAGACCATGATCAGGTGGAACTGGAATTGGCTAAAATCCATTATGTGGAACTGATCTGCATGCCGAATGTATGGTTGGATAAACTATTTGGTGCTTGTACTTTGCAGAAAATCATTTTGTGGTCACACTGCAGAAATATCAATCTTCGAGATGATCTATGGGCTCTCTCGATATCACAGGAACAACAAAGGGCATTGAAGCTTTGTTTTTGTTAATCCAGTGACGTATTTCATTAGAGCAGGAAGTACGCATTTGGTGTGGTGCCCGTGCTTTATCTTGGTCACCTAGAGGGCAACCGAAGTAGAGTTTGTACATTTTCTTTATATCATTTGTGATAGTATGGTGCTGAGATTTTGTTGTAAAATGCCCAAATACATAGCAGAATTTATCTGGATGATTTGTGCATTCTCGAGGTATTGTTACTACTTTGTGGAAATATTTGGAAGCCTCTTATGATCAACGCAGAAGGAGCAGCTTAGAAAACGCACATCACATGAGGAACCTGAAAGCATAAAACAGAATTATAAATAATTGCGCAAAATATGCATGCGGGTTACAAATGTAAATTAATTCCTCTCTATACCCCTTTAACCAGCAATAACTCATAAAGCATCTAGTTAGCTCATCTTAGCAGTACAATAATGTTGTATGCAATAGAGCAAGACCAGTAATATACTACATTTTATAATCGCAGTTGGCCATTTTGAATTTTTAGCATATCTTAAAAACGGTACGTGCTAGAGCAAAGGCGAAGGTAGATTCGGATTTAACATGGAAAATGTATTAGAAATGTATAGTAAGGTCTCTGATAAAAATTATGTGTTGACCAGTGTTATTAATATTATAATTATCATTTAATTTCCCCACAGTCAAAAAGTCGCAATTTTCAAGTAGCTTATTACCAACCAGAAATGAAATATATTAAAATAACAAAAATATCTTTAGAATTCATAAGTCGTGATGTATTTTTTTAGCACCCCTAATTTTTAGAAACTGTTCATGGTACATAACTCAGATTCTCTCCATCTGCAACTCATCTTCCCAATAAAATATCGTCCTTACTGTCATAGAACTTTCCTCTTGGGTTTGAATTTGCAATTTTTTTGTGCGTTTCTTTCGGTATTTATGATGCAGGAATTTCATAGTTCATTGTCGGTCGTTTTGTTTCAAGGTCATGTATGAAGAGCCTAGTACTATTCAATGATATCAGTGTATCATTCTTTTTATTAAGTTGGAGTATTTCTCTTTTATCCCATAATAACCACGCAAATTCATCTTGCTTTTTCTTTGAAATGGAGTCAGAAAATTTAGGTGAAGCTTTGCACAAGTATTGGCTTTGTGCATGTTTTTGGAATACTTTGTTTGGCCAACTCTTTTTTGATATATTTCTGCGTCAGTCTTGATGCTGAATTATTAATGATTTTTTCCGTGCATGACCTTCCCCCCTCCCTCCTCCAGAAAGTTCAACTTCTTTAATATCTTTCTGAAATGCAATATTGTATTTTTTAGCTTAAAAGACAATCGAAATTATGGAATGACCTGCCTGCCACGATGCTTGCACCCTTTTACTTGTTGGCTTCAATCGTGACTTCAAACTTCTTATCTCTACCTTTACTTTATTTTTTTATTAGCATACTAGTTAGGATACACGGCAAAGTTATATGGAGAACTTCACATTTCCCGTTTTCTGTTAAAGTTAAACGTTATCTTGTATAAAAGGCTCCTTGAAATTTCTTCTTTTAGAGAAATAGATGGTTGCTTAGTCTTATAAGCAACGTTCCTGAATAGGGTTGAGGAACTCCAGGAGACTTTTCTTATGTATTCAGGAATTCTTATTATCAACCTTACCTAAACGCAAAGACTAGAAGGTTATTGTTCATTTATCCCCCAAAATTAGAAATGGTGAAGATCCGCGGAGAACCTCACATTTCCCGTTTTCTGTTAAAGTTAAACGTTGGTTTATACAAAAGGCTTCTTGGAATTTCTCTTTTAAGAAAAATGGATGGTTGCCTAATCGTATATGTAACTCTCCTGAAGAGGGTTGAAGAGGTCCAACAGACTTTTTTAGTGGATTAAAGAATTCTTATTATTACCCTTACCTAACTTCATATATATATAAAAAATTACCCAATGTCACAAAATTAGGTAATAGAAAAAAATCAACAACAACAAACTTGCACAAAGACTCGATGTATTATTCGAAATATCTTAAAAATGAGTCTGAACGAATATATTGAAAAATAAAAAGAATACTGAATACCAGTTCTGATACCGTAAAAAACGAGACACCACAATGGCATTTGCCTTCATTACTGATAAAATAACCAAGGACAATGCAGAGAGCAAGTAAATCGATCTCTCTGTGAAGAGTTGAAAAGGCCTTTGATAAGTTCTTAATCAAAGGCATAAAACATAAGTTTCTAAATATCCAGCTAAACAACAACTTGTAGAGAATACTGTGCGACTCTCTCAGATTTAAGACTTTAATTTGCGTTCAAGGACTACGAATAAACTGAATTCGGAATGAAAATAAGTCTCCCCTGGGTAACAGGGAGGGGGGAGGGGGCACCTGAAGGAATTATTGTAGTAAATCAATACAGCGTATTTATATCTCTCAGATATAACTTAATTTTTTCAACATCACTTCGCTTACCACATAATGCAAATACAAAAATGAAAACGTTAAGTCGGGGATAACAGCCATTGAAATAGACTGCATTTACCGATTGGAAAGGACCGGAAAATCAAAGCCAAAATATAAAGATTTACCATATGTCCAATTTCCAGACAACAAGTCGCGAATATCAAGGTAGAAGATTAACTCTATCACTTAGAAAGTTGCTTATCTACCCCCCTATTACACTTAACTCTGCATCTGAAGCAAAGAAATGTAAACTTCAGAGGACAGTAAATAATTGCCACCAATGCTGAGGCAACCTTTTACATCCGATTCCCCAGCTATATAATTTAACTGAGAATGGGAGCGGAACCATTATATACATGAAAAAAAAAGGTTGAACTTAATCAAGATCAACCTCTTAATAAGCTCAGCACAATTATAAATACCTGATCAAGACATCAAAACTGAAGTTCTTAGCGAAGTTCAATTTTATAGTGCTTATCCCTAATAAAACAGAGTAAAAAGGTGTTGAAATTATGTGTAATTAACAGAGCAGTTGAAAATTTAGTTTACAAATTAAATTAAAGTGTGATAAAAAAGTGTTAAGGCCACTAATCACTAAAAAATTAAGTGTGAAAAAGTGAAATTAAATCAAATAAAGCGCACTCAGCGAAAAATCCAAAATGACACAAGTCGACTAGAAACCCAAAACTCCGATACAAATAAACAACACACTCCTCATAAACACGCCAAAACTCAAAACAGTACACAATTAGATAATAGCTCAAAACATATATTCACACAACGTCATAACTGCTATAATAAACATAAGAATGAAACAACGATTGCAAGACGGCAGAGATTAGACGTCTTTCCCATCACCTAGAATGAAGTTTGCTGAAAAATGAGATAAAGCAACAAATAAAATTGCAATAGAATATGCACTAGTGGTTCTGCGTGCACTTTAATCACTGGTTCAAATTAATAGTAATGTTCCTTTCTATTCTTCTCCCCCCTCAACTCAGATGCAGGTCAACTTAGATCAACTTCTTACCTTTTAGTATTATTTCATCAGCCTTTCCCTCTCATCCTTAACAACTACCTACTCGACTCGCAACTACCTTAACTCCAGGATTAAAACTATAGAGAGATGCAGCGGGATAGGAGGAGGGTAAATCTTGGGAGTTTCATGTGGCCGACCCTCTTGCAAGTTAGGAGAGGAGTTAGATGATCTGTTTTCTCTGCTACTAACCTTCTTACTATCTTCTCATGAAAAGAAATTGTTTCTTCCCTGTTCGCGATCTTATTCAATTGCCTTCACCGTTAATGCAGCCAAGTACAACAGCACCTGCTTGAAGATGCCTAAAATAAGGCCAAAGTTCACCGCCACTTAGAAGGTCGTGAAATAAAATGAGTAAAAACAAAGAACAACCTAGACTTTCAATATATATATATATATATATATATATATATATATATATATATATATATATATATATATATATATATATTTTGTGGAAGCATGAAACTCAATACATCGTTATCACACAGAATTTCTCTGGTCAAGACAGATCAACGCAGCTTTATCACCGTCTTCCGCCCAGTTTGATAACGCTGTTTCGCTTCCAGGTGAAAACCGTGTCCATCTTCCCCTTCTTAGGGCAAAAAAGAATCTCTCTTATTTTCCGTTTGCCTCGTCGAAGCCCAAAATTATTAAGGTTCATATTTGCTAAGCCACGTCCGATATCCCTTGGGAATCTCGCTTAATTCCCTTCGCCTCCTCGATGCCCAAGATTATCAAGGTCCATGTTTGCTTAAGCCGCGTCCGGTATCCCCTTGGGAGGCCATTGTGAGCGAAGACCTCTCTCGACCATAGCTGTGGCTCCTATTTAAGGCGATGTCTGCAAATCCTCAGCAGATATAGAAAACACGAGCTTCTTCCCACCCAGACCTTAGTATCTGTCTCCCGTATAGGGATCCCCTCGCCCCTGTGATCTCGCCAGAAGATCGTCTTCGTGTAATCCGCCCTGATTAGAGCAAGATTACGGAAACCCTTTTATACCCCGGAAGATTGTCCTGGTTTTCTGTCGTCTCACTATGTACATTGATTGAAACTTCATGCTGTCCGCAGACTAATCTCGATTTCATGATTACTTCGCTCTCGATTTCATGATTACTTCGCTCTGGAGCCTCATTGGAGACTCTCTGGACGAATTCGCATCGAGGTCCCATCGACGAAGATCTGGCCATTCATCTTCCACGTCCCCAGTTCATCCTCCAGAAGTAACCAGGAGTCCTTTCCTTGTAAGTTCCACCTATTCGTTTATAGTTCTAAGAAGTATTCTCCATTTGGTGTAACGCCAATAGACTCGCTAAATCGTTCATTCAATCCAACTTATTGGATCACATATATTTTCCCCAAGCCTATTTCCATCAATTTTTGCCTGTCATAATATTGTTTTGTCGTACTGATTATTATTTAGATTTACATATTTATCTCTGCCCTTTTTCTTATTAATTGTATTAAACTCTATTTTTGTAGAGGTGTTTATCTTTCGAATAACCCTTGAGAAGAACCCGGCAAACGGATTTCTTTTTAAAGAGAACAACCTATAATATCGCACTCTAAGTAGAAGGTCCTTACTTTTTTTCCAATTTAATTGTACCAGAGCGCAGCTCCTATAGTGGCTGTCTTGCGTACAGTAGTGAGTACCTTTAGAGACTTTTTTGTCACATGCCTTCGTCCCTATATATATATATATATATATATATATATATATATATATATATAATTGCCTAATGAAAGCACATCATATCATATCATAGTTCATTAATATAAAACCTACCTAAAGACTGGATAGATTAATCGAATAGTCAAAAATATAACATATGCAATTCTTTTTCGGCAAGTATAATACACTGGGAAAATAGGCCACGATAATCCCTGAAGAAGGTACAATATTATTGGTCAAAATTTACATAGAAGCAATATGAAAAATGATTTAGGTATCTTTATCTCGAATGACGTAGTGTTTTCCATAGCATGCACTCTCCATTCATATAACCCAAATTGGGTTTTTCACTTTTAAGCCAAATATTTTGAATTTAAATCGTGGCTGTTTTTCATATCTTGTAAAACTCGCTTGTAAGACCTTATATCAAGTAAGTACTTCCATTTTAGCTTCTATTTTTGTGAGAGTAGAAAGCCTTCTAAGGACAAGAAAGGATTCGCGCCCCTTCCCAGGAAAGCTGACAAAGTTTCCGGGCCCCGTAAAACCCCAAAACTTTGTCCCCACAAACCAACAACGGGACACCAAACCTCCCGTTAAGATTTCTCCTCCATCACTCTTCTTGAAGCGACCAATCATATGCCTGACCTAGGGTGTAGAAAGCCACATGAGCTTGAATTGCCCCCAAAATTCTAGGCTTAAAAGTAGACCAGCCCATTAAGTTCACCAGATTAATGCCACCCCGGCTTGCCCTGTGGTGCAGACCCAAGCACAACTTCTCTCCCTCCGTCAGGCCACCAGGGAAATTTCATTTTTGACAAATGTTCACCAGGAACTTTGAAATTTGTGGAAGGCAGCGTGAACGGCTGCCGTGTATTGACTTTCGTCAGGGACACAGAGTGCACGTGTTTCATCGTGTCCAACGAGCTTCTCCTCCTAGTGGACCCTAAGTACAAAAATTTGTGGTGGTACATGACTACCTTGGGCGGGCGAACCGATTCCCCGTCGTTAGATGTTACCTGCAGTGTCAGTATTATGATGGCTGGGCTGAAGTCATTTTAGCACCCATACACTTCTGTCCTGTACTTATAGGACAGAGCCCTCAAGTAAGTTCTAACCCTCAGTCCCAGTCCGCCATTCCTCAAGGCCGAGCTAAGAAAGAAGCCCAGGAGTCCGTCCCCCTCAGAACCCCGATACCGTCCGAATTCTCGGAGATCCTTAACCAGGACTTTAGGACGGCACAAAAGGAGTGTGAATTACTAACAACCTTATGGGATAAGGCCCAAGACAAGGACACGGAGACTGCCCGTGGACCCAAAGAAAAAAAGTACCACCAACGCGCCCATGGAGATACGTTCGTAGCACTGGACGAAACATCGGCGCTTGAACAGGATTACCCCGCGGAGTCCCTTGATGTCATACAGACAGTGTGCATCCAACCTGATACCGATTGCCCTCTTCCTTCCCTGCCAGGCGAGTCTTTTGAACCCTCTGACCTTGATATCGACGCGCAGCTGACAAAACATCAAAAGAGTCAGCTACAAGAACTATTATGTCAGTTCAACGACGTTATTTCAAAGAAGCCTGGATGCGCTACTAGTTTTGAGCATGATATTAAATTAACAACCTTAGAACCTGTCCGATCGAAACCCTATCTCGTGCCAATCCATTTACGCCAAGCTTTTAACGCCGAAGTCGATAATTTGATTAGTTTAGACATAATAGAACCTTCCATCTCTAGTTATTGTTCCCCAATCGTCATGGCAAAGAAACCTGATGTCTCTTATCGGATGTGCATAGACTGGAAGTTAAATTCGGTAACTGTGTTCGACGCCGAGCCCACCCCGTTGGTACACAAAAAACCTCCACCTTTTAGAAAATGCCAAGTTCATCTCAGAACTCGATTTGTGCCAGGCGTATTATCGTATTCCCCTCCGGCCCGATGTGAAAACATATACCGCCTTTGCAACTGAGAAAGGCTTAATGCAATTCAAGCACCTTCCTTTTGGCCTCGTGGCCGCTTGTAGTAATTATAACCGTCTCATGAGAAGGTTGTTAGATGGACTTCCGAATGTCTCCTATTACTTCGATAACGTCTACGTTGCTACTCGTGAATGGAGTCATCACTTATCCACCCTATTAGCTCTCTTCGAGCGATTGCGCGAAAATGGCCTCACCATTGGCCCCAACAAATGCCATTTTGCCCACGAAAAAATAAAATACTTGGGTTTCAAAATAGAACAAAGCCAGTTACGTGCACAAGAGAACAAGATTAAGGCAATCGCCGACATGCCCCTCCGAATACCAAGAAGCAATTAAGATCATTCCTAGGATCAGCTTCTTACTTTTGGTGATTTGTGTCGAATTTCGCTGCAATTTCGGCGCCCCTCAGCTCCCTTTTAAAAAAAAAATTCCCCCGATCGTCTACGTTGGAATGATGTCGCTGTTTCCCATTTTAATCAGCTCAAGAGTAAGCTCATATCTGCCCCCATTTTGGAGTTGCCCAATCCGGAAAAATCGTTTGGGATTAAGACCGACGCGAGCAACGAGGGCATTGGAGGTGTACTCCTTCAATATGAGGATGACGGAACGAGTAATCCAGTTGCATATTCTAGTCGCCAATTATTACCACGCGAAAAGAGATATGCTACTATAGAAAAGGAAGCTCTAGCAATTATATGAGTTATTGGAAGTTTAAAATGTATTTGATAGGAAAAGAATTTAAGATAAGGATTGACCACCGCCCGTTGGCCTATATTCGGAATGTACGACACTCCAACGGCCAAATTATGCGCTGGAGAACCAATTTAAGATTAATTATATAAAAGGTTCCGATAACCAGGTCAGTAATGCACTCAGTAGGAATGCGTTACCAAATAATGTACATTAATTGTAATTCGCAGGATTAGCATCTCCATGTATGTATATACCGCTTGTACGACTTGAATTAGATTCTCTTGTAATATAATTAGTTAATGTATATGTCTGAATTTTGTGGCTTAATGTCTATTTTTTTTCGTATGTGTATATATTTGTACCTATTAAATTAAGTATAAATTATTTTGTCGCATATCTACTAATTTTATATCACTTCATTGTTCCATGTCTCTTTTATGGTTAAGTTTGTATTTAAGGTTAGTGTTCCCTATAATCAAAAGATCAACATAATCATATGTATTGAGGTAATACTAGCTAGGTGCATGAAGGTACGGTCGGTACAAGAAAACGAGTGCCCCACGACGGAGCTCTATCGTTGCCCCTTCTCGTTTTTTTTCGGAGTGACAACTTCCCCTGGAATGGAGGGGTGTGATAGAACTGTCTGAGGCCACTTAAATTCAACCGCTATTACATGTTGTTTAGAAACACGTTGCTACCCACGTGCATCTTCGCGTCGAAGCCGGCTGCGTTATTCGGACCTGAGTCAATATTTAACCAAGTAGGTTCATCCCCCCCCCGTTTCGCCCCATGCATCGATCTCGCAAGATTGAGTTAGGCTTATGGGCAGATAAGGTATGTTCACAGGCGGTGGCTGGGCATTCCTTCGAAGCCCCCACTCCATTGCCCCCTACGCCAAGGGGATGGCTTCGACTATTTATATGGAAACTTTACCGTTAGAGCAGATCAGATCCAGATTATCTTCGCGAGACATCACGCCGATCTGGTCTCACCTTGTGCACCAGGGGCTCTTTACCTCGAGATCCACTATTTTTGTCCAGAAAAGGACAATATCCCTTGAGTGCAAAGATTCGAGCCTTCAAGACGCCAAGTCTACAAGGCCCCCCTGTTGTTCAAAAAGAGAACAACGTTAGAACAGCCATTGTTCTTTGAGCCCGTTGACAAGAGACGGTTCTTACCCTCCTTCCTGTTGTTCAGAAAGAGAAAAACGTTAGATCAGCCATTGTTCTTTGAGCCCGTTGACAAGAAACGGTTCTTACCCTTCCCCCCTGTTGTTTAGAAAGAGAACAACGTTAGATCAGCCATTGTTCTTTGAGCACGTTGACAAAAAACGGTTCTTACCCTTCCCCCCTGTTGTTCAAAAAGAGAACAACGTTAGAACAGCCATTGTTCTTTGAGCCCGTAGACAAGAGACGGTTCTTACCCCACCCTGTTGTTCTGAAGAGCACAACGTTAGAACAACCATTGTTCTTCAAACCCGTTCGTCAAGAAACGGTTCTTATTTCCAAGGCGTCACGTAAGGATATTTTAATTCCCCCCCTGCGGCTGGAACTCGCTAGAGGACCGAAGATTCATTCGCGTGCCTTCCTCTGCACAACAACTTGTAATTACGTAAGCTGAGTATTACCTTTGATTATCTTTCCTTTCATCAACAATACCCTGTTCTTTAAATGGTTTAGCGAACAATCCCATCCCTTTAATTTTTATTTGTTTACCTTTTTAAATCTCTCCTAATTTTAATCCTCAGATTAGTTAGATATTCCCACGACCCTTTCCATTCTCCGTTTATGTAAACATTTTTATTTTTGTGTGTTAGTGATAGTTTAATTAATAAAACTCTATTTTATTTATGATAGCCATATTATTATCCTTGAGCCCAGTTCCACTTCTTAAGCATATTGAAGATAAATAACCTCGGTCAATCAGATTTACCACGCACTCGAAATATATTAGAATCATTCACTCAACGAATAATTATATATGGTATATCGTCGAGAGTCTATTCTACGACATATATATATATATATATATATATATATATATATATATATATATATATATATATATATATATATATACTATTTAAATTTGGTATCAAGTGTGTAAGGTTTAATGCTATATCTTTGCAAACACTGGTCTCAGTCCAGTAAAGCATAGTGTTATTCGTTATAAGAATAGAGTATAGTAGTTCCCTTTTGTTTTAACGATCGCCATCCCCTTTTTTGAAACTTAAGAAGCTGGAGTAGCTCAAGGAACTGTTATAATAATTTGTTTGTGTTTTTTTTCTTGTGATTTTAGTTATTGGTAACCTAGATCGAGAAACCCATTACGAATAGGTCAGTGCCCATACTTAGGTAGGCTAACTCTCTAGAAGGCATAAGTCTTATTGCAAGAAATTTAGTTGGTTGACTATTGCGCCCCTAAGTGCAAATATGACTCAGTTCGAAATCTTCAAAGCACAAGGAGAATCCTTAGGACTTTCCGGAAGAGAATCGATTGAGTACGTTCAAGAGGAGCAACAAAAATAAAAAGAAGGAGAGGAACGGAAAAGACAAGCTGAGCTTCACCATTAGATTGAAATGGCTCGTGTAGAAGCTAAAATACAATCAGCCAGTTCACGTTCAGAAGCCCCGCCTAATCTCCCACTTAAGCTCCCTAATTTCAGGTATAGAGAGGAGTTGGAAGCATTTTTAGCCCACTTCGAAAAGATCCTCGAGATCAATAACCTGGATCTGGAGGCTGAAGGTGTAGCAAGATTACTTCCCTTGTTAAATTGTAAATTGCGCGAGATTTTCATATCTTTACCATCTGAATGTACAATTTACTATAGCACCTTAAAAGCTGAGTTATTGGCCGCTAATAATATGACTCCCGATTTCTACCGCAAAGAATTTCGAGAAGATCGTATTAAACCCGGACAGACGTTCCGTCAATTCGGATACATTCTTCAGAGGAATTTTAAATTCTGGTTAGAATCCTTAAAGGTTGATCCTAACTACGAGTCCTTAATAGACTTCGTGTTGCGGGATCAATTTTTGGCGTCTCTCCCGACGGAGATCCACGCGTTCGTCAAGGATCGTCGGTGCCAGACCTTTGAAGAGTGTACCGAAGAAGCGGATGTCTATGCCGCAAGCCATAGTTTATACCCCAAGGAAGCAATATGAAAAATGATTTAGGTATCTTTATCTCGAATGACATAGTGTTTTTCATAGCATGCACTCTCCATTCATATAACCCAAATTGGGTTTTTCACTTTTAAGCCAAATATTTTGAATTTAAATTGTGGCTGTTTTTCATATCTTGTAAAACTTGCTTGTAAGACCTTATATCAAGTCAGTACTTCCATTTTGGCCCTTTATTTTTGTGAGAGTAGAAAGCCTTCTAAGGAAAAATTCAGTGCTAGGTCACGAAATTAATTCCTGAACTTATCAATTGATCATACGAAGACAGACTAAGCCACTTCTATTTACTCTCAATATTTGGTCTGACCACAGAGCTGGTATTATCAATAGCGGTTCCTATCTATTAAACAAAAGATTTAAACCTGTGATGAAAAATATTTATTTTTCTTATAAAATAAGACAAACTAGAAACAAAATGCTTAGGAAGGTATTTGAACACAATACTCTAATATATTTAAGTATATAATACCAAAATATTACGTTGAAGAATAACCTTAAAATAAATAATACTTATTTAACTATTATTTCACTCATATTTCCTCTTTCTCTGACTTATGCCTCGCATCGAGTTCTAAACCTTATCATATATTTTCACTAGAATTAGATGGAACTTGGGTTCTTTCTGTGGTCGTAATTATGTACATAATTATTTAAATTTTTCTAACATGTTTTCGAGAGATCTTATCTATCCCGAATGAAATAAGTTGATTTTTTTTTTGCTACTGCTTAATTTTTTAAAATTAGAATGAATTCTTAAACGTTTAAGACTTTGTAAAATTTATAATTGATTTTATTATTTATTTTTCAATGCTTTGCTTTTGCTTTGCGAATTCCATCGAGATCGGTGATGAAGGATGCTCTCAGTTGAGGACATCAAACCTGCACTAGGGTTAAACGGAGAGGAATGTGTGCAGTCTTCCGAACCGTATCTTGACCGAGTGGAGGAGGATCCTGGTGGGAAGAGAGGCTCGAGACAACTAAACTTCATCTTTGGGTGCATGGAGCTGCAGACATACTGGTATGTTAATGCTCGCTTATTGACACTCCTGATGCTGGTTTGTGATCGAGGTATCCTTCTTCTAGCCTTTTCCTAAAAGTCAGAACCCACAAGGCAAGGGGAGAGGAGGGGCGGTGATTGGGAGGCGCCAGGGCGTGTTCACACACCGGTGGTTCTGCCGGCCGTAGCCTTAGTGACTACTGCTGCTCCTAGATCTCCTGCTGATATAACATGGAGCTACAAGACACCCAGCTACCGTATGTGGCCACGACGAGGCAGAAGCCTCTTTTTCTTCAGCAGTGTAAATATCAAAATTCAAATAGGTGAACTCAGATGCCGTGGTTAAATTATAACCGAGGGTATATAATTAAGTAAAGGATCTATATTCTTAAAAATTGAAAGGAATACCTCTATTATCCTCACCTTTTATAAAAAAATGAAAATGGAATAAACACACCTAGGAATAAGACTTACCGTTCGGATATTGCCAACTCAAATCACAAGAAATTTTTTAAATATGTAAATAATCGTAAACTAATTAGAGAGTGCTATTATTTAACCTTTATAAAATCTCTTAGCTATTGTTGATACAAATAACTTCTCTGCAATATAAGAAGTAATCAATGTTGATGAAAAATTCACTTTCAATTAATAATATAACCGAAAATGAAATTTATTTTGACATTAAAAAATATAATTTTCCAGAATGTCGGGTCACTATAAAATCTATCGTATACACCTTATAGATTTAGGAAGCGATGTATTAAACCACTCTGGACAATTAAAGAAAACTATTTGCGACTAATTGATTTTAAGAAGTTCAAAGAGGCAAATGTAAATTCAATTATTCAAAAAGGTATAATGACTGATGCAAAAGTTCTTCTTTTCCATCTCTCTCTCTTGAAATGTTGTTAAACATTTGTAGTCCAGTTTAAGAGAGAAGATTCGTTGCCATTTTTAGGTAAAAACTTAATGATTGATTGACACTACGGCTTTCGCCACGGATATTCTTTCTTATCTAATTTGCTGCCAATTTTGTTTGAAAAATTATCTCACCATTTGCAAAAATAAAGAATGTAGTTAATTTCGATTTCACAAAGACTTTGGATGCCGTTCCATATATATCACTATTGTAAAAGATAAAAACATACAAAATAGGAGGGGAAGGTATTGTATATAGCAAAATATATTAAATACTCATTGAAAAACAGTATAAAAACTCCTCAAAAGAAATAGTTTATCTGTGGAAAAGGGCAGTACCTTATTTTCTCCTCTTTGTTTCTGACTTTAGTAATTAATATAAATGTTTAAACAATCAACACGAATGATACTTAAAAACTAGCTACTAATCACAATCTGATTCTGACTATTAAAACATAAAAATGACGAATCAATCATCAAAATTGAGAGAAAGAGGCCAGATGAAATATAAATCAAACAAATATTAGCAAATGAACATAGGTCATGTTAATGTCAGAAGATAATATAATATGGGTTAAGAAATTTTAGATACAGTCAACATAGAAAGTATCGAAGCACTTTAAACACAAATGATCAAAAACTCTGGAAATATTGTACCTTATCCTTTCCAGCTAAATATTTATAGGCGATATATCTTTCGTCTTGTTCTTCAATTCCTTCTTCCTTATAGCTTTCATACTAGGAGTTATAACCCCAATTTAAGCTCTCGTTGACGTGATTCTTTGGAAACGTAAACAATTGTTCTGCAGCTTAAGTTTTGGTAATATTTTAATCGTGTTTACATACCACTATTACTTGCGGATCCTCCCTGCATCCCATATTCTATAATTGGATTTTATTTTCTTTCAGTTTTTTTTATGTTTACATCCGCTATTTTAAACTGATTGATTCTGTCCCTATTTTTTATTAATTTATTTTTTCTCTGTGGTCGACTGTTATTAAGATTTTTTCTAAATTTAACCCCCTTAAGAGGTAGTATTTTTCAGTCTCCACTTTCAATTTTCCCAACAGACAGAGAGAAATAGAGAGATTGAAAGCTCTAGTGAAAAAGATTGAGAGATATAAATATATATAAAAAAGAAGAGATTTTTAGAGACAGAATAGTTTGTTAGAGACCATGAGATAGAATGAGAGAATCCGAGAGAAAGACAGTGATTATTAGAAATAACGAGAGAGAGGGACGGAATAAGACACACAGAGAGACAGAAAGGGATTGTTTGAGATAAGGTGAGAGATACAGAGGAAGATTGATAGAAACAAGGAGATTGAGAAAGATAGATTGAGGGACACAGAGAAAGAGAGAGAAATATTGAAAGATATAATGAGACAGACACTGAGACAGAGACACAAGGATTCAGAATGAAAAGTAGTACTTCAAAAAACATTGCTTACAATACCATGGAGGTACTATTTTGGGAATGCTCTATCATATAACATAATAGAAAGCATATCATAGATGAAAGCTCTCCCAACCCACTCCGCCCACCAACCTTTGCCAGCCAGAAAGCGGAAACGATACCTGAATATGATGAATGTGCTTCTTTCCAGCCGTTACATGTCCTTCTACAGGGTTAGGGACCATAAATGAACGGCGTTTTCAAAGTGTGACCGTACTGTAGAATTGTCAGGGCAAAACGCAATCTGCTTTTTTCGGAAGTGAAAATGTCTCTCTATTTACTCCAGCATTTGCTGGGCCCTCATTCTCACATGAAATTACTGCTTGGAGAACTTTAGCTCATTGGTAATTAGCACGCCTAAATTTTTCTTAAGGTCAGTGGTGTCTAGCTGTTTGCCTAGCAAGTAGTAGTTTTTCCGAGGATTTCCATGGCCATTGTCTGTTACTTTGCACTTGTCAAGGTTAAATTGCATCTACCACCTTTCGGACCTCTCACCTATTGTGAGAAGGCTATTTCTCAGACATTTCACTCCTTCTCGTGAGCTCACACTATCTCCTGACTTCTATCGCGGGTAAACTTAGGTATCAAGCATAGAAGTTCTTCGTCTATTTCATTGATGTAGACAATGAGCAATAAAGGCTCGAGCACTGAGCCCTAAGGAACCCCTCGAGTGACCGGCGCGCATTGCGCGACTATCCCATTGATGTTTAATCGTTGACTCGGGCCCGAAAGCCATTTTTTATCCATTTGGCTACCTTGCCGGTAATGCCAAGTGCGTGGACTTTATTCATCCAGCTCCGGTGTGGTACCTTACCAAAGGGTTTTTGAAAGTCTAGGTACAACGGCAATTAAAGTCACCAACAACCAAACTTGTGTGACTATTTATCAGGTCCTTGTGCTTCTTGTACATAATGGAGTATGACTCTTCTGACTTTTGCGGCCTGCACACAACCACGACTCGATAAGAGTTGCTGGTATGATATATGTCTATCCCTAAAATATCATGACCACATCTCACCCTGAATTCAACAGCGCAAAAACAGTTCCGGACGTATTTCATAAATTTTCCACCCTCGAAATCTCGATTGTCAGTATGGATCCACATATATAGGATAGCGACAATATCTATTCGGTTGTCAGAGGCCAATACTGCCACAAGTTCGTCCCACTCGTTCCGTATCGACCCCACTTAAAAAATAATTATTCATAGAACGAGAGCTAGTTCTACACGTTAGCTCCGGTAATGCGTCCCCCCACCTGGGACCCGTTCTTTGTCACCAGCAGGAGTTCCATTACTTCTCTCGAATTGCGGTGTAGATGGGCCTCCTGAGCAGGATGCCCTAAATTGCCCTCCTCTCGCGGCTGGGCTTGACTCATCTGCTCGATGGTACCCGTAAAGTGGCCGCCGGCTCGTTCCGTGGAACCTTCAGCAACCAGAAGGCAGTCCTGTCAATTAACTTGGCCTGAAACCTCCTTCATCAGTCGTTTAGGTGGACCCTGTCCTCCGCGTATAGGTTTTCTCATCCGAAAAGCAAGATGACTGGGTCTACATACAAACTTAACTCCTCTAAAAGAACAGAGGTGACATAGATGTTCATTAATGCCAAGAATTTTGCCATGTGAATACGCTGTAGTGAGATTCCTGGGTAGCATCCCCATGAGCATAGCCTTGCTGGTTTTGAAGAGAAGATTCTCAGCAATCTTCATCGATGCCTTAAGTATATGTTCGGTTTGCCCGAATCTACCACTTCTAAGGAAAAGGTCGTTTCCACTAACCATTGAGGGAAGAACGGAGCTGCTGGAGAAATTCCGTACCTCTTTAACTTCAGACCAGATAGAAAGTCAGAGAGATTGCAATATATAATGAGAGAGATAGAAAAAACAGAGATAAATTGAGAGCTATAATATGGAGTGACATAAACAGAGATAACGAAGGAGAATGATCGTGACAGAAAGTCCGATAGTAATTGAGAGTAATAATGTGAGAGAGAGACTGAGAGAAAGGCAGTTAAGTTTGAATGATATAATGATAGAGACAATGAAAGACAGAGAGAAATAAAGAAGAGATTGATAGACAGACAAAGAGAGAGAAAGAGAAAGACAGTAGAAATTGTTAGAGACTGTTAGAAACAATGAGAAAGACAGACAGAGTGTGAGAGAACAACAGAAAGAGATTGTTAGATATAATGAAAGAGAGAAAGAAAGAATGGAAAATGCGGGAGTGGGGGAAAGACATAAAGAGAAGGTGACCTACAAAAATTCAATAGAGATTAAGCTATACGGAGAAAAAGGCTGAAAGAGATTGACAAATAAATTGGGAGAGAGTGACGAAGACAGATTGAGATATTTTTATAGAGAGAGACGAAGGCAGATAATCGAAAAAACTGTTTTAGATAATAAGAGAGCGAGAGAGATTGTTCATTATAATGAGAGACAGAAGGATAAGCAGAGATTCTTAGAGACAATGAGAGAGACAGATCTACAGCAAGAGTTTATTAGAGACATTGAGAGAGAAAGACAAAGAGAGTCAGACAGAGTGGGAGAGATCGAAAATGTAACAGAATATGATGGAATGATAGATAGTATTTTTTCGAGGGAGGGAGAGAGAGACATATAGGTAGATAAAGATTGTTGAGAAAGATCACGAAGAAGACCATTTACTTCTTTCAGCTGGATGGTGTCCATGCTCACACTGCCAAGCCAGTGCAAGAGTGTTTGGGGTCGAACACGAACTGTTGTTCGAAAGATTTTGGCCCCTGCAGTCGCCCAACTTCAACCTTCTTGAATACATCGTGTGGGTGAATGTTTATTTGCATCAAAACATTCATTGTGTCTTTTTTTGAGAGCGTCTTACTAAGTGTAATAGGACTTTTGCAATACTCGGTATAGTAGAGTGCCTGTGTGCGCAAGAACGATAGTTACTCTCTGTGTATGTAAGTTATATATATATATATATATATAAAGAGAGAGAGAGAAAGAGAGAGCGTGTGTGTGACTATGTGCTTTTAAGTGAATGAGTTTCTTTGTGAAAAGAGAGGATGTGTAAGAGATTGAATGTTGGCCAGTGTGTTTCTCTTTCTTTGTTCCAAAGAAAAATGTGTGCTCAGGACCGTTTGTTTTGAAGAGAACAATCTCTCATTGTTTAACGCATTTTAAGCACCGTTGTTTGAAAAAAAGCTAAACATTTTAAAGATTTAAATTAGGTTGTCAGAGTTGGCGGCAATTTGAGCGAAATGCCAACTTTCTAACGTGATTTTGCGAAAACTTGAAAATGAAAAGATTCGAGAAAAGTTTGGAAATGAAGTTTTGAACTTTCTCATCAGTTAAATAAGAGAGGAGGAAAAATTAAAGAACCCAGGTCAAAAGTGTTTTTCTGATATCAGTTACGATTTGATATTTAAATACCTTAGGTTTTATGTAGACTTACTCACCATGAATTTAGAGATAAAGATTACAGAACCCATTTTAATGGCAAGGCATTGACAGCAACTATATGTGAGATCATCTAGTATTAAAAGTGTATTAGATGTGTCGTAACCCTCTGCCCTCAATAAAAATCTCATCAACTTAAGATAACTTTAGATTAAGTTCAAGGATTTTCCTCTAAGGCTCTACGCGTTGTCTTGCGTTTATCCCCCCTTTTTCCAATTTTGTCCATAACAACTGCTTTTCCTTTAGCTTTGTTTTGTGGATAGGAACGATATAAGGCTAAAGCAGGTGAGTGACTTTAATTCTGGAAGTAAAATAACTGAAGTGCCTGACACCTTATGCCTCTCCCACTCTACAAGTACTTCAAGGGGGTATTAAAGACACCTCTTCCACCAAGTATTGCCCTTTGTTCTTAATTTTATCCGGCTCTAAAAATCGGCATACAAATGTAATATTATCATTACATTATTATAATTAATTTGATTGCCACTCATTATCATAATTTTGAAAACATGTATCATGATTACGATGTGAAATGATGAAGAAAGGTAGTCTTTCGGAAAATATACTCACTGTAAACAATTAACCCTGAGGCAGTGAACATAGGTATAGTTTGCTTGAGGCTAGTGACGTCATGCGCATTTCTCTCCCTCCCCCACAAGTCAGGATGCTGAGAGTATGGGTAGCTTCAGTCTAGCAAACGCTCTAATAGAGTGAGGCCACGTCGGTCAACTCCTCTGCTTGGATCTTTAAGCTAGACTCCTGTTTGAGTATCGTTTATCCTAGTTCAGTACTAATTATTGTAAAAAAAATACTGGGCAACCTGTACCCGAGTTCAGTGGTAATCACGTACAAATAAAAGTGATGGTGTAGTGATAAATCTCTCTCTCTCAGGCTTTAATTATTATTTCAGGTGACTAATAGTGCGAACGTGTGTCTGAAATGGCGAAAGAATAAAACTTGAGTGGGCCGGAGATTGGTGAAATTCTCTTTATTCCAGTAGTGACGAGGATAATGATTGTGTTGAAACTGAACTACTTTATGACAGTGAGAATATGTTCCAAAGTCACATGGAATGGCTGAAAGTTCAGACAGTGTATCTGGAGAAGACGTTCCTTGCTGACGCAAGCAAAGAAAGGCCGGAGTTCTGAAGAAAAAGAGGCGTAGGCGTCTCCCTCCCACCCCCTCGCCTCCTACCTACGCCACTACAGCTAATAAGCCTACTGCTGGCCCATTGTGCAACTCTCCTGTACAGTACCCTTCTGTTTCATCAGGCTCTGATGACCCTGACGACCCTTATTCTGCTGTTGCTTTTCCTGCTGCTATCCCTGCTGCTGTTCCTGCTGCCACCCCTGCTACTGCTGCTCCTGATGCCACCCATGCTACTAATGCCTCTGCTGCTATTTATGGTGCAACCCCTGCTGCTATCCATGCTGCTGCTGCTCGCCAGTGACAAGGTCGATGACCTGCAGACAATGGGGATTTTCTAGTCACTTTAAACTCTGCAACAGTCAAAAGTCGTTCAGGCTATGTATGGCACACAAGGCCTCAGGTAGATATAGCAACAAGGACAGAAGGCCGAAATATTTTGGCATGAATTAGGCCAGGTCACACACACAATCAAAATGATACTGCCACCATACCTGAAGAGGGTTTCACCTGTTTGTGACTGATGCCATGATAAATTTGCTTGTGGAGTTCACCATCCAGAAAATAGATATTACTAGGAGGTGCAGAAGACAGACAACGACTGTACAAAAAACAATAGCAGCACAGATACGTGTCCTGCTAGGTGTCCTTTTATTCAGTGGTTACAAAAAGATAACCACCTGAATACTAACGAGTTGTGGTACCATGTGACAGGGACTTCTTTCTACAACGCAGCAATATCTGAGGTGCGTTTTTGCTTCCTGCTGTTCTGCCTCAGGTTTGACAACATAGCCACTCGGGAGCAGAGCGGGCCACTAACCAATTTGCCTCTGTCAGGGATGTGTGGGACATGTTTATGTCCTGCTGTGAGGACAACTACACACCCCACGAAAACCACACACTAGATGAGAAATTGCTGGCTTTTGGGGGTAAGTGCCCTTGTAGGATGTATATCTCAAATAAGCCAGCCAAATATGAGATAAAAATTGGTATGTTGAACGATGTGAAAAGTAACTACATGTTGAAAGGTATTCACCACCTAAGGAAACGCGGCACAACAGCAAGACATAGATTGCAACTCGGCCACACGTTCACCAAAGACCTCACACGCCTCTACGGCCAAACTAACAGAAAAATCACCACCGATAACTGGTTCACGTCTGTGTCCCTCATACAGGACATACTCAGTAATGGGCTGACAGTGGTGGAGACAGTGAGGGAGAACAAGGCAGAAACCCCTAAGGTAATGATGCAGAAGGACACCCGCACACCGAGCAGCTCAGTATTCCTGTTCACGAAAGATACGACACTCGTTTTATATATCCCTAGGACACAGACAAGGAAGAGGGATGTGCTCCTGCTGTCAAGTATGTACACAGAGGCATCGGTGAATAATGTCAGTGGGAAGCCTGAAATAATTGAGTTCTATAATGCAACAAAAAGAGGGGTCGACATGTCTGACCAGATGTGTGCAACTTATAACTGCAGCAAAAAGACAAATAGGTGGCCATTGTGTGTTCTTTGGGATGCTGAATGCAAGTGTCGTGAATTCCTAGCTTATTTGCCAGAACAACACTGCCAGGATATAAGGCAGCGCCATGCAGAGACGGAAGTACATTCCCGAATTTGCCCTGGAACTCATCAGGCCCTCAGCAGAGGAACGACTCAACACCCCAACGCGGAAGCGACAGGTGAATCTGGTCATCAGATAGGTGTATGGCTACAGGTGAGGTACCATCGGCAGCTGAGATAAAGGAGCCCATGGTACGGTGCAACAAGTGTCAGTCAAAGGCAGACAAGAAGACACGCTTCAGGTGTCACAGCTGCCGCCAACCTGTCTGCCCGAACCACTACTTTCCTATCTGCTGTGATTGCGTCTGAGGCTGAGGTAGGCAATAAACCTAAAATATTTCTTTTTTATGTGTGTGTTTGCAAATGTGTTAGATTTATGTAACTAAAACCATTAGGTTCATTTTATTAGCCACCAGTATCGCATACCAATAAATAGTAGAAAATAATGAAATGTTTCCATATCACTGACACGAGTTGCAAGGGATAGACACCAATGGTGTAAGCGGTAATAGGTCATAAGTCTGTATTGTATCTTAGTAGTAATTTCCAGGTGATTTGAAGGGGTTTAATAACAGAAAAACACATTATTCAAACAATTAGTCATTTTTCGTGCACTAAAAAAAAGTGTTTTTCCCACTCTCTCCCCTACAGTTTGTCTATGGTTAGTGGCATGGGAATTCCCTGGGAGGAGAACCTGACATCTCTTGAGGCATTTGCGAACGGTTGGGCGAATACTATGGAAGGGGTATTTTTGAGAATTTTTTACCAAAATTATTAAAAATTTTAACTTTTTGATTGTTTTTTTTTTTGTATTTTTATAATATACTTTTCTTAAAGTAAGTACGGAATTTTATTATTTTAATTAGCATCTACCTGCCTTATAGTTTGTGTGTACATGATGGGATTAATAAATATCTATATTTAATATTTTTATTTTATTTTTCAAAATGGGGTAAAATATACCCGAGTTCATAACTGTGTAACAGGGAAATATGTTCAGTATTCCAGGGTTAAGGCGTGTACCTTAAACGTGGCATATGCGCTGAACCGGGGAAAATTTCATGTTATGCTTTATTTTTTATGTTATATTTAATTATTTTCTAAAATCACTTTAATTAATACATAATGATTGTTTAAATTAGCTGCATTTAAAGAAAAGTGATCCTATTAAAAAAATTGTTTAATATAATATGGAAATGATAAAAAATGGTCAAATCCTGAGCTTACTTTATAAACTAGGTTAGCTAAATTTTTCAGAAGTGTAATATAGTTTGAAAGAGAGCTCAATGCATAAATAGAGATTCCATTGGTGATATGTGTAAACAACTCTTCTCCTTTGTTCATCATTGTAAACTACACCCTTCGAGGAATAGGCCGAAGGGTGGTTAGAGTTTTCCCCGACTCATATATATATATATATATATATATATATATATATATATATATATATATATATATATATATATATATATATATATATATATATATCCTATTATCCCGAATGCGAAGGATTCGTCGTACTACTCTTACTCCTTATACTTCGTTTGGCCCCTGCCCTGAATGGGTTAATTCACTCAAAGTAATTAGAGGTTGGCTACGAAGGGATTGTAATGAACTTTGCCAGCAAGTGACCCAAAGGAAGTTAGATAGAAAACAATATAAAAATAAAGTTTTAATGAACACTAAACAAGAAAATATATATATATACAAATAATGTGCTTTGAGAGAAGTCTCACTTGGCTTGTAAATAACTATTCAATATGTAAATCCCTATACACTTGTAATGTTGGTAAGCTTCGCGCTGAAGTTGGGAATAGGAAAGGGAAGGGTTACCTTGGAATCTGATTTTCGGGTGGCGCTGGTGAGTGAAGGTGGTGAGATAAGGGGTTGAGACGATGAGGTAGGTTCTCCAGGGACCGACTTGATCTCACGATTCCGTCACGATTCTGCTGGAAGAAGGCGGTGACGGGAGCTTCTTGTTAATGAGGGCCCCAAGCTTGTGAACTCTGAGTAATCTTTGGTGCCCTTTGTGAGGGGTGGGGGGGGGGGCGAAGTGACCTACCGACGCGTAGGCTCATGGAGAAAAGCTGGAATGTAGATTTCTCGCTTAGGGAACCAGAGTGATGCTGTTTATAGCTTCGGCTCTGACAAGTAAATACGAGCTTGGGTCTGCACTGACTTGCAGAACAACGGGAAAAGGAGCCTCCCTCACTGGGAACGATCTCCTCTCTTCAGACTTCGTGCTTTGACGATTTACCACTACACCGATAGATGGCAATCTCTGCCCCGCTAGACGCTGTGCAAGCTCTACTACCGATCATTAAACGAATTCATCTTTTATTCACATGGCTCCGGAAGTAGATTTGATATCAAGCGTCCTTCTTCGGGTGAGAGAGGCTTTAGTATCTCCTTTTTTCGTCCTTTGCAAACTTCAAGGAACCACCAGAAGCCAAAATGGGCTCCCATCTATCGATAACAGGTCCAGGTTAGCTGAAATATACAGCAGGTTCTTCCGGCAGGTAGGGATGGTTTGATTACGCGCCAGGCCCTGAAGGGAAGTGGGAAAAACTTGTGAGCATTTGGCTTTCTCCTAATTATGGAGAATGCCTTACTGTCATTCTAAACCTTGTATTACTTCAGGCAACAGAAATATTTTCATTCGCTATTCTAGATAATTCTCTATATTTGATTTGTGCATGTCTATATTTTTTGAGTTTCTAGTCATTAAGATTCGTAGGACCACCCTTTTTCTTATGAATAACATAGTAATTTAAAATATTCATCTCAAGCAGATGGATGAACGCTTTTCTTAATATTTTTCAGCGCTATATATTATTGCTCTATTACTTGCTAATATTTAATCCATAAGATCAGCCCCACGTAAGTGTGTTTTTATATTTTATGCACAATTTGGATTTTAGTTTCTCTTCACAGGCTTCACTAATTTTTCCTATTTCATTATTATAAATCGAACTCATCATGATTACGACTTTACTATCCTTTGCTTGTCATTTGAGCAGGGATTTTTTTCTTTTGACATGGGAACAATCTCATCTTTTTTCAAATTTCTTTTCTTTATTCAATTTGGCAAGCCTTCTCTATTACTCCTTACCGTACCAACGAAATCAGTTGAGTATTTTAGGAGAATTTTGGCAATTCAGAAGAAGTGAAAAAATTAGCTATGCCAACTATATATCTCCTTCCTAGATGAGTTGAAACAAGAACTTAGGTAGGTTTTTTTTAACTTTACCATCAATATAAATATGTGTAAGTTTGTATTGAGTTCGTGCAAAAAAAATAAACACCATATCCTGTAACAGATTCAGCAAGAGCATAAGACTCAAGTCTATATTTAGCTTGTTTCAAGGGGATGTAAACCTTTCATGACAAATGCCTTTTTCATAATAATAGCGATTTATCCCGAGAATCTTTCTCAAATGGCACATAACTCTACAAAGTTGACTTTCTAATTAGGTCAGAAATTTGCCATAGTTTATAAAGTTTACCACTATTATCTATCACTCTATCAAAATGCCAAAATTTCAATAACAATTCAAATCTGTCTTTTGAAAAGACTTGCCTAAAAATGTGGGCGGCCAAAATATGGATAGTGGTAAAATAAATTTGAATGTGGGTTTTCTTATTATGCCTTGTAAAAGAAGTATAGCTTCAAAAAGCCTCATTTCTTGTGCAGTGATATCTTCCCAGGCTTTAGATTTAGGGGCTGAATTTCATAGATTTTGATCATAAAATCTCTTTGCATAAGTATTTGTTTCGGTCACTACAAACTACATTATTTCTAATTATCAACTGCTTCAAATGCTCTTTCCAAACTATACTTTTACTCCTGCATTTGCAGTAAACGGAACCCTATCAAGTCTTTTGGTGCCATTTTGCCAGTCAAGTGGTGACGAATTTTGAGAAAGATTATCTTAATCACTTTCACTAATATCACTCTCCGGATCACCATAATTGGACTCTAATTCGTCAATTTCATCTTTACTCTCTAATAAAAAACATTTAATATAATCTAACCGATATCTTGCCTGATATGTTTAACATATCAGCAAGACATCGGTTATATGATGACGATTGGAACCCTGGGTGGGTTTACAGACAGTAGATGTAATAAAGAAAGAAAATGAAGGAAAAACAAAGTTGGGCCTAGGTTGACGATATTTACAAATTCAGGAACAAATATGAAGGCCAGTATACTAATCTCGTTAAAGTCACTTTCCAGACAAGGGACATGGGCGTCAAGGCCTCTGGGACTGAAATCATTATGCTCTATACAAAGATATCGCATCGCGTTTTGAAAGGTAGACTTTTCTTACACCAGGTGCGGTTATCCTCATACGGTTAGAGCGGCACGTAACAAGAGACTGTAAATTTCAAGAAAGAGTTTTTTCTGAATTTGCTGGCATGCAATACTCGTGTAAGTGAATGCACAAATGGAAACAATAATAAGTGTCTAAACTGAGGGAACCCTCACCGAACACTAGCTATGTCATGCCCCTTAAAAAAAGACTGCTGCATCAGAAGAAAAGGAAAATAACAGAGGAAAAAATAAAACCGCAAATACCCCCTATGCACAAGACACAAACTCAGAAGAAGAAAGTCAAACCTGCAATTAACCTAACAATGAAATTATCGCGAAAACGAGAATTTTGCAACGAGGCTAAGCAAGATGCTGTTGTACAACGGATTAAACCTATGTGGGTTCCAGGACAACCAATATTCAGGTAAATTGTAAAAGGCCAATATGGGAATCAAGCTGAAAAAAATGTCAAGGTCACTCTTCAAATTGAGAAATCTTTATTAATTTAAAAATAGAGAGACAGAATAATTGGAAAATAACAAGCCATCTCAATAGAAAGATCATAGTTACACGAAAGGTGACATAGAAAAATGACCAACAAAGGAAAACAAGGAAGATCTACTTGTCAAAACTAGTCTGAAACTAAAAATTAAAATATACGCTTAGCCGTTGGCACCGCTCCTAAAGCTTACGAAAACTAAAGAAATCATTGAAGGAATAACTCGAGATAAATACAAATAGGATGTTAATTACAATGCGCATAAATACGATATATTGACAACGTTGAAGCACAGTTTGATAGATATCAACCCAGCATCATGCTTTAACTTACCCTATGACTTATTTAATAAAGAGATCAGGAAGAATAAGGTCATCAGCAAGAGAAGGATCGGCATAATAAAAAAAAATATAGAGGAACCATAAAAAGAAACATAATATAAGATGCGGAAATAGATTGAAAAAATTTACAAAAGTAAACATGACATTGCTAAGAGTGAAGTAATAATAATGACTGCAGGAGCGGGAACAAAGAATATGGAGGAAATTATAGGTGCTCTTTTTTCCCAAAGGATATACTGCAGATTATCATTGGGGAATAATGTATTTGGTGAATTGACAAAAGTACATTTTCCTACCTAATTCAAGCATAGTGAATTCAAATCTGAAATCAGATTCTCTCTAAATGCTACAAATTTTTCGTAATATCAATAACTAATATTATATAACAATTTTCATTTTACCACGCCAATTATCATGCCCTGAAGTATTTTTAAATCATCTTTTTGCGTTGTTTATAGTTAAGCAGGTTTTTTGGTACAAACAATTTATTGTATATGAGAAAAAACTTGATTACAAATTAGAATTACAAATACTGTAATCAAATAGATGCTAATTTATTAATGACCCTACATCAGGCTGGAGGACCTCTTCTTGATCTCAATGGGGCAAAAAATTGCGTTTGTAATTCTTTCTCTTATAAGTCTTCTCTGGCTGATCTTGATAGCGCTCTTCCATCGTCATCAAATCCTGATGGAAAAGTTCCCATTGTTCGTCGTTCACGGCCCCCGGATTCTCGGGGAATCGGTCGAGGTGACTATTTAGGAAATGCATCTTCACACTCATGTTGCATATGTCTTTCACTCAACCTGGAGGCTAAAAGTTCTGCAGCTTTCTTGTAGACCGCCAAATCACATATCAAGTGATTTAAATACTCTTGATTAAAACAGTAAGGAGCTAATGACTGTTCAGCATCTGATGATGAATCTGGAGACTCTGAATCCAATCTGTGGACGTCCATATCAGGTACATCATTTTCATCCTCGGAGGAAGCATATCCACTCCAAACCGGAAATCCTAAAGACTCACAATGAGCTATTGGCCTAATCGCCGAAGGAATGTTGGCTTAGGCGATCTTGTGTTGTATTGTCAATCCCTTTAGTATTTACCAGATAGAAAATAACAGTCCGATACATGATCCTTTGGCTCTCGCCACACGATGGGGATTTCTAAAGGAAGACCATTTCTCTTTCTTTCTGTCCACTCACGAAGATGTTCCACACAACTATGGCAAACAGCATATGTGGCCACTTCTTTTCTTGATCACCAAGAAGAACACCAAAATATGCCTTATAAGTGCGCATCACAAAGTTTGATATATTGCACCTTTAACGAACTAGCATGTAACAGCCACATATGTAGCAGAAGGTGTCTGGATCATTATCGCAATTTCCTCTTGACGAAGCCATCACTCTAATATAAGACCTGAAAAAAGAAACAATAATGTCAATATTTTGCACAATAACATTTATTACTATCTTACTACTATGTTCTATGAAGTATTTTCTTACTACAAGCATCTTCTCTGTCCGTCCCAAGGCCAGTTTTCGGGGGAACGAGAAAATAGAAATTAGAGAATAACTATAGCAGTAGGTAACGATGGATTATATATTTGAAATTAACAAGAAAAAACGAATTAAAATTGGCAGATAAATCTAAGTCACCAGAAAATGTGATTAAAATTGTTCCCCTGTGTTATCCAAACACCGGAAGATAATTTACAAAACGTACAATATTGACAAGGATATGAGAGGAGCCAGGTGCGCGTGGAGCACCAATCGTACCAATATACAGTCATTTATATACATAAAACTTAAGCTCTATAAACATAATAGATTAAATACGAATAAGTAAAGGCTTAAATGCTCACTAAACATAGCAGAAAAATGAAATATTCTAAGAATTACGAATGGAGCAACTGTCAGATGTACTAGCACAATAATTTTCCTAGTAAAAAAAGAACCTTTCGTATCTATATCTACTCGTACTATCCTACAAATACTTTCTCCTTATGAGGATCGTTGCACGTTAAACTTGTTCAAATCAAATATTTTTCTGTTTTTAACAGCCTATCTTTAAATAAATTCACATCTTATCTCAATCACATAGTACTTGCAATGACCCACCATTTAATTAACAAAAGCAGAACAAAAACTCCTGGTCACAATTTTGATATATGTTAATAGTGTTAGACAGTTACAATATTTGTTTAGGCTGTTTTTTTAATAGGTAGTTTCAATCCTGAACAAAATCCAACATTAGGAAAAATGGTCAGAACTACAAAATAGGGGATATATGTCTAAATTTAAACAAAGGTCATTCTGGACCGCGCAAGTCAGTAAGAACCGAAAAATATTGAAGATGTGATAAGAAAGTTATTGAAAACCAAAATTTATTTCCAAGAAAGAATGGAAAACAAATATCAAAGTAATTACATATTTAATGGCATAGTCAAAATTGATTTAAATAACACCCTATTAAGATGCATATTGTGCATCAGCTCTTCAAAACTGATTTTTCTCGCTGAAAAACATTTGTTGAATGGCTTCATTTGACAATCTTTTGATTTGTTACGAATCACATATTTTGCCGGAAAGCTGAATTACTATAATCTTTGACAGTATGTACCACTAAACAATCCCTCTAAATAAAAGTTTGCCTGAGCTAAATGCAGGGAGAATAAATCTCTTTTGATCAGATAACATAAGAACATAAGAAAAGAAGGAGACTGCAAGAGACCATTGGTCCGTTGTCTTATGACAACGGATTTTAATGTATTTACTTTTTTATTTAAAAACTATGACATTTTATTAATTTCCTTTTCTTGTAACAAACCCAATTTTGTTTAACCACTAAGAATTTTTAAAGCCAATATCTTTAGTTGCCTAGTTGATTTTTATCTTGTTTGTCTAATTTTATCAGGTGTTTTCTTTCATGAAGAAAAAAATAATATATAATTTCGGAGAGTTCGTTTGTGCTTTTGTTAAAGACATCTTTCGAACAATAAGATCATCTTACGGGAGACGAATGCGTATTACAAGGTTAAGTCAGCTGAGAAGCAGAAGGATGAGTTTGGTAAGAAGAGTTATCTGTTATTAGGAAAGAGAAATGGTACGGGAAACATAACGAGAGAAAATGGAGATTTATAGGTCGTGGCTAGACGATGCGTGGGATTTGTTATATGTAATATAGTGGTGGTATCGTGTCAGAATGTGGCGGCAAGGTAGAGGTGAGTGGAAAGTAGGATAATCTAGTAAACTAAAGCGATTATCCTAACACATGCGGAGAAAGGTGTTGGTTGCAGGTAGTCTACGACTGCCGGGTATTTCAAAGCCAACGCAGCATGTTCTCTTGCATACACCCAAATACATGCAAGAAAAAACACGGTACGTTGGCTTTGGAATATCCAGTGACTATTTACTACCAATTAACTATACCTATCTGCATATAAGTTAGAGTATGGCACTCCTTTTACTAGCCCTTAATCTTTTCCCCACACCCCTTCCTTTTCTCTACACTCAAACAAAATACCACTAGCATACTACATACAATAAACTGGACGCATCATTGTCTATTCCCCATTTAAATTTTTCCGTACCAATTCCTCTCCTACTACCAAATCTTAGTCGTGACCACAGGCATCCCTTCGGTTTTCTTTACATTCATCACCTGACCTGTCGGTGATAATGGAAGCAAGAAGTAGTTATTCTGATATTTGTGAAAATACCTTTAAGGCTTGTATAAAGAATTTAAAACAAAAGATTTCAGTTAAAGACCAAGTATAAGAAAAAATTGAGATTTGCGTTCCCTGCTTTATTGGAGAAATCTTGTGTTCCTTGCATGAATGAAATCCTCAAATAAGTATAATTTTTATCAACTTTACATATTCCATCCAATCTATAATCCTGCTGCAATATTTAACCTCCTAATACTTAATAACACCGCCATTGGCAAAGTCTGAGATGCAGTTGTTCTTTGGGCATTGTCTCCCCTGCAGACGCCCTTATTAAGTGTCCAGAAAAGGGAATCATTTAACAAGTATGGGTATTAATCCAAATGGAGACTCCTGGTAGAGATATAACTATTTCGGTATTATAGTCGGGGAATGTTCAAAAAATTAAAGGTAGAAGAGGTAGAAATATAAATAAATAAGAAGAGCTCCCCACTAGATAAAAAGTTACTAATTGTTTGTATTACTTCAAGAAAAGAAATAGAAACACAATAAAGAGAAGAAGAAAAACAAAAGTGGTTGCTTAGCCACTCGGGGAAAATGAAATGAGGTGCAAATGCTTTGCACTAGAAGGGATAAAGAAATACCCTGCAGGACAGAGGAAAGGCTCTACAGACACTGCAAGGAGAAAAAAATATTGTTCTCGTCAAACTCTTTGATAACACTGAAGATACATTGCAATATGCCATCAAGAAAAAGAGACAGAAATGATACCATCCCAAAAAGGAAAAGAGATCATCAGAAAGATCGGGCTAAATCTAACTATCTTCTCACAAATTATCGCTAATAGAAGCAGAATTCGAAGGAGTATAGACCTGTGGGAGCGAACTTACAGATCATAAATATTAAAAGAAATAACAATGAGATAAATGTGCGGCAAATTATAAAATTCGTACAATCCGCACACAACATTATACTCGCCGCAGCGAGAAATGGACGATGAGAGAGATAGAGAGAGAGAAAGAAGACAGGCAGCTGATGTGGGAAGATATGGCAGAAGTGGTGTACACCTGTAATGGTGCTTGCCCCACCCACATCGTCCATTTCTCGCTGCGGCGAGTAGAGGGTTGTGTACATAAACACCGAAAGAGCGAGCAAGAATGCCAAAAATGGACTGCTGGTAGTACACAAAAGATTACTGCAGAAAATATTGAAAAAAGTACACGAAGAACAAATGTGTTACAATTGTTAAGAACTTAAAGGCTAAACGACTGGATTTGCACCCTGACACAAAATATACTCACCGAATGTGAAGGAGAACGTAGATAGAAAGATATACCACTACTAAATTGCGAAGGTTCACACTGAACCTTAACAATGAACTGCCCGGAAAGAAAGGATATAATAGAAAGAAAAGAGCAAAATGCTAAGCCAATGGGCCGAATGGCACGTCTGCAGGAGTGGAAAAAGTAATGACTAATGAGATGAAGAAAGCAAAGACAAATATCCCTTTGCATCAAGGAGTAGGCTGGGACTTACTAGTATGCATCCTCTAGGCACACCAGACAAAAAAGGAAAACGATGTACGTTCTAAAATACAATAAACTAAGTACTAGACAACAATATACTTAAAGAAATGTGGTTGGCAGTAAACCTCGAATCTTCAGATGTATGTATTAAAAATGAATATACTAAAATGAAGGAAAATAAACTCGTAATGTCTCAAAATGAACACAGAAAAAAAATCAGAAAATACGTTATCCTCAAGTGAAAAGGATGTAGAGGCCAAAAAAATCCTAAAAACAAAAAATACCAAGGGTAAACTAAGCAATAGTTCTACATAAGCGACGCCATGCCACTGCTGAAAAAATGAAAAGCAAATCGAAAACCTTTTGATATAGAGTACAATTCGAATATAGGTAGTCGCAAGTCGATGTGGTAAGCCTCTAAAATACTGCATACGAAAAAGAAAAAATAGGAAATTTATCCTAAGTTTGGATCGGCAAGGAAAGCTAAGTGATAAACTACCATTAAATAAAATTCGGAAGCTAAAAAGCAACTCTTATGGCCGTTAAAAACGGAAAAATGGGAAACGAAATATATAGGAAACTTCTTATTCTGCAAATTAATACGAACGGATGGATCGGAAAAGGAACAAAAGAGTAAATTACACTTAAAAAATCAATCCAAATTTTTTAGTCATCACAAAACAAGAAAAAAGGAACGACTAAAATATAATAAATATATTTAACTATAACTTAATATCAAACAAGTGAAGCAAAAAATATCCATGGGTGTCCTAAATGCAATTTGCGAAGAAAGAGGATTTAGAACAACTAATAACGCTGACAGAATCTTAGAAATAATGTTAGAAAGAACAATTCAATAAAGATTTTGACCAAATCACTACAACTATATTACAGCAAACAACAGTACTAAGCCAAACAAAGTACTAAGCAGTTGTTACATGGCGCTAAATTTTCATATGAAGCGGTACCAATTGCGAGGAATGACCAGATCTGTACGCTTTTCCAGTTGAATCAAAATCCGATATAAGTACCTGCAATCCTTACAAATCACTATCCTTGTGATTGTAGGATATAACAAAAAGTATTAAATATTTATATTCCAAATGCCCGAGGAGACGCTCACTCGTAAAGAGGAAGGAAGAGATGAAGCGATTAACTGATATACTGGTGTTCACAGACTCGAGAAACGTCCTTAAGATAAGTTACCGAATAACACAACAACATAAGCGGACCACTGAATTGAAAAAAAATAGAAAATAGAGATGAAAATTTATTTCAAACAATATGGCTAGGAGGACTAAAATCACTGATGGTATATGTAATAAGTGAGCAGCAGGAAAAAAATTGACATAACCATATTAACCAAATAGATGAAAACAGAATGCCAAAGGAAACTGGCGAGCAATAACAGAGCAAAAGCATGAACAACGTCTGCTGACCAAGAGTCGCGTGCTCTCACGTATTCTGATTTATGACCTTACGACATTCAAAAGTTTTAATAATTCCAGCACTAACTAGAGGAAGACCTTTTCAATTATATCATTCGAAAGAGAATGTAAAACAACAATAAGATTCAGAATTTCGCTAGAATCCGCCGGATAGCTATGATTTTATTGCCCCTAAGTCCCCGGCTAACGTTGGAAGAACTTTGGCAATTATATCATTTTCAAAAGAGAATGTAGAACAACATAAAGGTTTGAACTTTCGTTTGAATGGGCTGAATAGTTATGAAACTATGGCCAAATAAATCCCTGGCTAACGTTGGAAAGATTTTGACAATTATATCATTTGGAAGAGAATGTAAAACAACATAAGGGGTTCAAATCTTGTAAGAATCTGCCGAATAGTTCTTGCAACTTTCTCGCGAAGACTAACCTACCTGATAAATCGAAATTTACTTTACGGGACACTCCGCATTTAGTTTGCTCAGCTCGTGGGAAGGAGTGTGAAACTCTTTTCCTGGACCTCACGACTATCCCACGATTCAAGAGGGAACTACCTGTCTAGGGCCATCAACAATATTGTAGCCACGCTCGCTGTTGTGCACCTGGTTGCAAAAGAAATACCTCGGAAAACCTCTTAGGGAAACACAGATGAAGTATGTTTCATCTCTGTTTCCTAACTCCCCGTGCTTGCATGTACTCGTTCCCACCACCAAACGAAGGATCCTTCTCAACCCAGGATCTGCTATATCAATCATCCATGCTATGCATGACGACCTGCAACAAGTAGAGACTGACGAATGCCTCCCTTTGAACCGCAACAGGATATTCTACATATTATGATGTTTGGTGAGCGTAAACTTAATTTGTCCATGGGATTAGGCCAAATCTTTATCTGAAACTTTTCAAGTTTTAATGTGAAGAATACGATACAAGCTGCGGATTTCTTTAGTAAATAGCGATCTTTTATTTTAACTTAAACGATCAAATATTATGATTTCCCCATCGCTCTCTTTTGCAATTTCAGCCCACTCTGCAAACGATCAACTACTTCATAAATACGGTGAGGTTTAAAAACTCCATAATGAATACGATAACAGTAAAAATCGCATAATATTCCCGACTTTCATCATGTTTTTATGCATGGACCGACAGTTGTAGAAAGTCCGCAAGGTTTATCCCCAATGCTTATGGAGCTTTTAAATAAAAAATTCAAATTTAATTAAAAACACATAAGATTAGGCCAAGCAGATCCTCCTATGCTTCAGCAATCAACCTTCTAAAAAGTTGAATAATGATTAGCGTTCGCTGTTTGCTAAAATCAATAAGATAGATGCGTTTTTCCAAATACCATTGAGCAAAATGCCATGATCTCGCAATTGGTCTTGATGCGTTTCTCGGTCTTCTTCAATATTTGTTCGACTATTCTCAGGCATTTCAACCGTAAATTAATCATGTTTTGCCTATCTTAAACTTCGTTAAGGCACATTGAGAGCAACTCCATATAAAATTAAATTTTTTTTGTTCCAATCAATATTGTAAAGTGCCTATTTTCAGTAGAATTACTTGATTTCTCATGAAATAAGTTAACTCTCAAGGCATATCGTCAAAAAGGGATAAGATAACCGCAGTAAGGGATTATCCTATTTCAAAGATGTCGCAAGTGCTACAGATATGCTTGGGTTTAGTCAATTTTCCTTGTAAGAAAATTTGAAGTGCTGCCGCAACTCTTAGTCTCTTACTAGATTGTTAAAGATCGCAAATAAGCATCGCCCAAATACACCATTGCAGTGAATCCGCCTTTAACGCCCTGCACTTTCCGAAGTGCATAAAGACGTGGCGGAGAAGGATGGAAAATTGTGTTAGATTCGAGGGGGATTATTTGGACTAGAAAAAATTGCATCTTGGAGTTTACATTTGAAATAAAGTTTGGTGACCACAGTCGTACCTTTCTAACAGACCTCGTTTGAGACCTTTTAGATCTTATATTATTATTGTGTTATCACTCTGTTACAAAACTACAACATTAACTTAAGAAAAACCGAATATCAGAGATTCATTATTAACGATTAATTCTTTCTGCGTTAAAGTTTGAATGCTCAATTAATTGATTATATCCGTTTATCAACAAAAAATCTATGTATTTTGTTAAGTTAATCAATTAATTTTCTTAATGGATTGTTGGAAGTATTTGATTCTCTCGTCAAAGAAAGCTCAATCAAATTTCAGGTAAACAAACTGTGAATCACCCGGACAACGAGATAAAAAAGGAATATATTTACTGCGGCAAACATATATATATATATATATATATATATATATATATATATATATATATATATATATATAAATTAACCCACATGAAAATGAAAAGATGAATCCAAGCACATATCTGTTATTAGTTGCCTATTGAACTTTTTCCTGGTATTTTTCTCTCTTGTTTTTGTGTTTTATCCCATTGGTTTGTGCTATGTGATGGGCGTTCCATTCGTATCTGTGTACCCTATATAAGATGGTCTTCTCCATTTGCATGTTATTCCTTGAAAATGAACTTGCAAATATAGTTTTCATATTATTGCTTTTCTCACGTGCCACTTTGTGATTTTTTTCATTATATATATATATATATATATATATATATATATATATATATATATATATATATATATATATATATATATATATATATATATATATATGTAAACCAAAGTGAGGACCAGTATTTCGGAATACTTGTATTTTGAGCATGTACGTTTGTGGAAGTTTTTAATAATGACTAGATAATGTGTATTAAACGATAAATGAATTAAAAAATACAAAAACAAATATACAAACTACGAACTTGAGTTAAGGACTAGAACCGAATGATATCAAAGTGTAATTTGAACAGAGGTAAACTTGTATACGTTTAAAATAATTTCCATTTATTTCAAACAACCAGTTGAGTAATTTAACTGCCGTGTTATTGAGCTTATTATTGAGCTACGTGAGGGAAAAATTGTAGATTTATAAAGATTTAAACGGCTTCTTACTGAAAACTACTCCACTTTACAATAGGTCCATCAGTGTAATGACACGTCCCCTTTATCTTTACATTCTCGGCGTAAAATTTCTAGTGTAGTTTTACCTATGTTGCAAGTTTAGCATCAACCACACAAAAATTGGTAGAAAAATGAGGACCTAATTAACATGGGAACTCTCTCTTTATGGCACAGTATGTTTTAAGAGATAATCTATTAATTTGGTTAAGGTATAAATTTTTTTGTGGACAAACTTTGATAACACCTGTTTTATGTCTGAGATTAATATATTGGCAAGTGAACCTATACGAGGTATTTTAACATATATTTTCTTCTTTCGAACGTCAAATTTTAGAACACTAATACTATGTATTTTAGTCAGAAAACAATTGATAAGTTTATCAAGCGATGAATTTAGGAGTAAGTTAAATTTACAAAATTCTTTAATTTGACATTTCCTCCTGTCAGAACACTTTTTATACGCACGGGTAAAGTACGAATGTAGAACCATTGTTACAGTAAATAGAATACAGGAATCAATTGGCTGTTTCTTCGATTTTAAGTCAAACTGACGTTTCCACTGAGATGAGAGGCCAACAGTTGAGACGACAGCACCGGTAGATTGATCTGACTCCAATTTATTTTTCCTAGAATAGCAGGTAATTCTTGTTTCAATTTGGTTCGGCTGGGAAGACGACTGTGCCAAGCGATGTAGAGGTAAGAATTAATCCAGTTATCCTATTCTTCGTAGTTTATTTTGTCATGTCATTATTTCCTGTTTCTTTTCTTAAATGATAATAATAATAATCTTTAGATAATTTCACACGCCAAATACAGCAGATACTGCTCACTCCGCGTAATATCTGAACATAACTTATTTCTCATATACAATTAATAAATATTTATCTTACTTTTTATCATTATCATAATAATAAACAAAAATAAATCCATATTAATTATATCAGATATAATATAAAATAAAATTCGCTTTTAAATAAACAGATATACAGTAAACCTGATCCAAGTTTTTTATTTTCATGAAATTATGCATTCTGTAACTTTATTTTGCATGATTTTTTCAGTTAACCATATATATATATATATATATATATATATATATATATATATATATCATCACTAACTCTATAATTTAAGAAGGGGATTTTTAAAAATATTTGAATAATAATTTAATCTTAGTTCTTTTCTATATATATATATATATATATATATATATATATATATATATATATATATATATATATATATATATATATGAAAATCAAAGAGAGGACCAGTATTTCGGAATACTTGTATTTAGAACAAAAACAAATTGAGAAATAAATATAAGTATCGAAATTTTGTGAATTTTTTAAAACCCAAAGAATTACAAATGGTGAAGTTCAAAAAATTTATTTTTACATATCTTCTTCTTCTATAATTATATTTTAGCAACGTAATATTTTTAATTATTAAATTTTAATCTTAGAGGTGAAGCGCAAGCTTCTCTCGAAGGGGGAAGTAGCGAAGCTATTGCTTGGTATAAATATAGTGTTTTGTTTATTTGGATGCTGGATTTTTTCTTTTTTTTAACATTTATAATAACACTAAGTGAAAAGTATTAATGTATTTATACCTAGATTTTCATTTTGATCTTTTACAGGATGCTACAGTGAAGAAAAGAGAGCACGAATTTCGCATTCCCATGAATTTGGATGGAACCAACTGACCACTCAAGAAGGCACGTTAAGCAGGCAAAATGTCCCTGTTATCATGCATCCAAATCTTCAGTCATTTATTGCGCCAGTACCACACACTTTAGATCTCCCCGTACCCACTCGCCCAAAAGAGAGCAGCAGATTGAAGAAAGAAAATGCAGTTCAGAAGAGGATGAAGTCATTGATCTAGATTACAGATGTGCAACTGAGGAGAGAAACCCATACTACCTCAACCAAAAAGACTTCAACGACCTTGACAGAGATTTTAGTCTCATAAGTTCATCCTGAGCTTTTAACTTGGTGACTCGAGCAATGGGATTTTTTAGATAACAGGGTGCAAATATCAGGTCAGAGAAAGCGTCACCAGTGTTTTTCAAGCTTTTTCACAGGTCGAGATGAGCTTTGCTTTTGTTAAAATGTGACCGGTCCGTTTGAGGCAATCAGAATCGCCTGTAATCACAACTAGTGTATCCTCCTCTTTATTGAAAGCTCGTCCAGGAGCCTAGGGGCAGGGCTGCTTCATAACAGGAACATGTATCCAGCTCTTTCCCTTGCTCACTCGTTCCAGCTCAAAGAGGAATACAGCAGTGTCAAAATCTTGCTCATGCATTGAAATTTAGGAAGAGTACGGTTGGGATTTTATCGGGTAATTCAAAATGTAGGCCTTCTTGATGGGTCTCCAAGGCGACTTTCCTAAGCTCCCTTGTTATATTTGCCCGTGGGACAGCAGGGCCACCGTGACACACTACCAAATCCGGATTGGCCACAACGGCCCGAGTATAGTATGGAGAGAAACAACGTCAAATGGGAGCCTTTGCTCGACCCTCGAAAAGTACTGTTTTCTCCTCTGCACTTAAAATTGGGACTTATGAAACCATTTGTCAGAGCTCGAAATAAGGAGTTTGCAGCTTTCAAGTATCTCCAAGATATCTTTCCTAAACTATCTGCGGCAAAGCTGGAAGCCGGGGTTTTCATCGGTCCACAAATAAAAAAAATCGTGGAGTACAAAGGGTTTCCCCGAGAAGCTCACTACGACGAAAAAAGCATCGTGGGACAGCTTTATCGCAGTGATTCTGGGCTTCCTAGGTAATCACAAAGTTAAAAACTATGTAAAGCTTGTTGAGACCTTGGTGAGAAACAACGCCAAGATGGGTTGCAGGATGTCCCTAAAAGTCCATATTCTTGACGCTCGTCTTAATACATTTAATGAAAAGCGTACTCCAACGAACATGGCAAGCGCTTTCATCAGGATCTACTGGACTTTGAATGCGGCTATCAAGGATCGTATAATAAAAAAAAAATGGGAGACTATATTTTATATTTGGCGCTGATTCGTGAAAGAAATTTACATTATAAGCGTAATTCACGGAAAACTACACATTTCTAATATTTTTCTTGTTTCACTTAGGTAATTATAGAATAAATAAACGCTATTTTTGTATCATGTCGTTTTGTTTCTACTTTATTCAAATAAAAGTTCAAATTTGCCAATTCCTTCCACAGGAAATGGGTAAATTTCATATAAATATCATTATCCTGGCCACAAAAACAAGGTTTAGAATAAATAACAGTATTTTTTCCTGTATTCCAGACTCAAGCAAATAAAAAATTACAGTTTATACCTAAAGACAAAAATCGTGTTACACAGGGTAATCAATGTTATTTGTATTACCTTATATATTTTAATTTTATTAGCCACAAATTGGGACCCCTATTTTTGAATAGGCCGAAAGTGTGGCCCTTGTTTTTAAAAAAGGGTCATGTAGGAACACTATTATTTAAAAGATCTGATTCTGCCATGTAGGGTGCCTTTTCTGAAGCAAAGAAATGGCTAGGTTTTGCGAAGTGAAAAGGATATCTGAAATTATTTCTCATCATGAATTTTCATATGGGTTGTATAGTTTCAAAACAACTTTCTTACCTAGTTCTCTTGGATCTTTATTGCCTTGTAAAGAACGGGAATTTTTAGAAGGGTTGAATAATAATAAATATTTTTCTCTTAGTTTGTATGTACAACGTGACCAAGAGAAAATGGTGAAGTTCAGGAGAAATAAATATGTTTATCGAATTTTAGCGAATTTCTTAAAACAAAATAAATTGCAAATTGTGAAGTTCAGAAAATTGAATAAAATTAAGATATTGCTTTTTCTTCTTTCTTTCTTTTGTGTATATTAAAATCTTTTAACGAACTAATTTCGAAAACAGATTTTCCATCTTAATATTTATCAGGATGGAATAGCTACAATCTAAAAAAACTAAAAAAACGATAAAAATATTTAATACAAATTTTAATGTGGAAATAATGAGCTAACAGGACTCTTTTTCCGTATTTCAAAGAAATTCCGACGGTTTTGTTGCATTTAGGCCTAGAAAATAAAGATGGATCGAAAAAAACCCCCGACCAAATAGTAAATTATTAGGATATAAGTGATTTCATTCGTATATTAATGGTTTTAATCCAAATTCTTTCTATGAGGTTATTTATAAATTAAAAAAGTAGAGTACAGGGATTTTTTTAAGAATTCGAAGCTTATGTTAAATTTCTTTCTAAGAGTTTATTTATAGTTTAAATCAGCATATAGAGCTGGTATTTCATATATTTGAAGCTTTATACAAGTAATTTTTAAGTTACCATTTTTTCTTACCTTATACATTTTACTCACTTCATCTAAAATGAAAAAATAATTATAAATCGCGAGTATCATAAAATTCATTAAAATAACGGCATCACTTCTTTCAGTATATAAAAGAAAATTTAGATAAAAAAGAGGTGATGATTCCTCTTAGGGCATATGGAAAGAATTCAGCTAAAAGCGTTTTTCTTGAATTTAGATCTATAAAATAATTATACATAGGAAAAAAAAGATCAAGATGAATTATTTTCTGTTGGTGTATCTTTCATCTTTTTATCTCAGATAAAAAGATGAAAAGCTTAAGCTTCATTAGTTGGATGAAGTAGGTGTTTATTTATAAATTCTTAATATTAGAATCGTCTCGTTTTGTGGTAAATTTCCTATTTACGGATTTTTCACAAGAACCCTGGTTAATTGATTGTATGCATTCATCTCCTTCATGTTCACTTGAGATAAAATCGCTATCACTTGGGCATAACTCTCTGAAAAGTTCGGCCCCCCCTCTCTCACCCTCTTGGTGATAATCTGTATCTTCTTCATTCTTTAGTAACTTAATCTGTTGCTTCAGATTCAGAATCTAATTTTACCATCTCATCAAATTCTGTTTCAGGAGCACTCACCAGGGATAAAAACAAGCTATAAGACATCGCAACAACTCTCACTCGCTTCTTAGATAAATGTTCCCTAAAAAAAAATAAAAACCTAAATTTCATTAAGCAATTAGTTCCAAATAATCATTTCAAATTATCCCGTAATCATATAAATGCTAATAGAAGCTTTACACACGTATAAATACGCTGTATCAAAATGTCATAAATATAGTGATTTGAAACCATATTGAAATAACAAAGAAACTTTTGTGTCAATTCTATTTTCTTTTTGTAGAAATACCATAAGAAACTTCACTAACACAAGTAGAGAACTTGATGAATAACTTCAACAACCGTTTACTGATGGAATAATTGCGAAAACTACAGTTGACCCTACATATTTATAAAATCATATTTGGATTCCTCATAGGTCTATATTAATAACCTATGAGCAATCCACTAATAACTAGATTGTCAGTGAGACCCATAAATAGGACGAGGTAATTCACAAGCAGCAAGATTTGATCATCATGGACTTTAGAATGTGGTAGTTACGTTAGCAGAAGTCCGGTGCCAGATCTCATCAAATTGTCAAAATTTTTAACCCTTTGACTACCATTGGGATAATACGTCCCAAAGAATTTCAAAAATTACTTTTGGGCACAATATGTTTTATTTTAAAGCATTTTTTCATTTCATTGGTAGTTTAGTTAGTTTTAAAGATTTAATTAAAAAATAGTTTGGTAGCAAAAAGGTTAAGTTAAAACTGGAAAAACGTGGAGAGAATATATTGCCTGACACCAATAGAGGTATTTGCAATAAGGTCATACTTAGACTTCGTAATGTTATCTTCCCCAAAGTAGATCTAATTGAAAATTAGTTTCATCATCTCGTTGCATATATTTTTACTTTTTTGTAAATCTAATTATAATCTGATATTGCATCGTGTTTTTTTAATAAAAGAATATATATCAATATACACTTCGGGGTTCCACGCTGTAGCTCAAAAAGATTTTTTTGGGGGAAAAGGAATTGTAAATTCATTACCTATACGTATACCACAATTTTTTATGAATTCTCCTCATTTTAATTTTGTCTAAATTACATAAAATAAGTAATATGTCAAAATCTTGTGAGAACGCTATTGTTCAAAGAACTTCTTGTAAAATTTATATGTTGATATCTGTGAGGGTATGGAACGTACATACTTGCATGCCGCCAGACAATCGTGGGAACGAAAGAAATTTGTCGTTTGAGTTGACCTTCGTCTCCTTTCTCTCCACCCTCCTCCCCCGACATTCTACCGCCCTCCTTCGCCTTCCCCTTGACCTAAGTCGTTATCCGCGCAAACTTCCCCAACAGGCGACAGGAAGTCTGACGAGAGAAGGCCTATCTCACAGAGAAACCTAAATTCTATTTGCCTTCTTTATGATACCATGGAGATTGTCCAGATGGCGCTGCGATAAGCGAATTGTCGTAAATGGAATCTCTCTCTCGATTTCACACAGTCCGCGGTATAAATGACAACGCCGTTCATTCCTCTAGAGAAGTGTTCCAAATCTGCTCGCGTAACCATCACGTTAAACGAGAGTCATTGCCGTAACGTATCGACTGCCAACGCGCCACTGAGTTAACTTGATCGCTGTCTCAAAGTGTTCCTGAGGCAAATCCCGCCCCGAAGAGTCTGTAACTAGAAGAATACGCTCTGTTGCTCAACGTAACTTGGGAAAGAAAAAGGAACATCCAAATTGTTACTGGAAGTTACTATTTGTTGGTCTCACATCCAGTTAGGAGTGAACAAACCGGAACTGCAGTCAAGGCCCTAACCGTCGTCTTATCCCCCCTCTCCCCGAGAACTCGTGTTAACGCCACCCGAACCACCCCGTCTGGACCTGAGTAGTCGTCTCTTCAATCCATTACAATAAATGGTAATCTGTAAACCCAGTGTTCCTTTATTCTTAAATTACCTATTTCATTAACAGTGATTGATACTCCCATTGAGTTAGTATAAATCTAGAAGCTTAACGTCAGTGTTATCCTTCCCTTCTTTTTTATTATTATTTATAATTGCTGTCAACCCCAACTAATTCAGGTTAATATTTAATCCTTATTTACCTCAATGCCTGTTTAACTATTGCTACTAATTATTATTTTGGTGTAAAGTTAAGTTTATTTTTATACATGTGTTTATTTATGGCTCCTCCTTTTTGATGTACCCGTGGCAAGACTTTAATTAAGAATCCCTCTGGCTAATTTATTCAACCTGTATTATTCAAGCTTAGAATTTAACAATCACAAACCTCCCCCCAGTAACAAGTGGGACTTTTATAGTAAAATCCTGGCCACGGCGCAACCCTCCCCTAACCAGCTTTCGCACGTTCAGTAGGAATTAAAGCCTATATATATATATATATATATATATATATATATATATATATATATGAACAACGTTATATATATATATATATATATATATATATATAATGATCGTAGATTGATTCATAGGGTCTCAATACCATCGACCTAAACAAAAGCGGTGTGTCCAGATCAAGGACTAGAATAATTATTAGACCAGACTATGAGGAATTCTACGACAATATCTTAAGTGTTTTTGGAAATAATGTGGAGAAATTGAATGAAATGTATGCTGCAGCAAAAAAGAAGAAAGAATGAAAGTGGCTTATATCTCTGATCTTGCACTGCGAATAGAAGGAACTCATAGAGGTTATGTAAAAAGAGATATACAACATGGACTCATTGAAAATAAATGTTGTAGGTTATATTAAGGTCGAGAGAGATACTACTTCAGAATTTAATTTTTAAAAACTTTCTATAACAAAAAGCCAAATCTTGACAAAAGTTTCGATGATAATTGATCATTTAGGCCATTCCTTCTTGTTATATAAAAGATTTTCTGTTAATATGACGGCCAGGCTTATGATCGGACGAAGAAATTCCTTTAGAAATTAAAAATGTTTGGTGTGATATTTCTACAAACTTCAATAATTTCATCATTTTCACTTTTAACGATGTTTTGTTATTCCTTTTGATCATAATTCTTCGTTTTTTTTAGTTATTTCTTGATGCTTTCACACTGTTAATAGATGTTCTTTTTATGCCATTATTCAGGATTCTCATTTGTTTTAAAAAAAGAAAGATGTCACTGAGTACATATCGTTCCCTTCCATCTCTTGAACTACTTAAATTAATTTTGAGCTTTAGCTAATTTTGAATCATTGCTTAAAGGATTCATTTGGAACAGATTGTTTGCTTCTAACTTTTCCATGATAACAAAATTGTGATTTTCGGAATTTTAAGTTTAGAATTAAAACCCATGGATGTTTTCTGAACAAGGGAATTAAAGTTATTTTACATAAGACATCAGATTTGCAGAAGAAACTAAATATATCCATTTAATTTCATTATATTAATAATACCTGTGTCAACCCTGTTAAACTTTCGAAAATCTTGTTGTTTTCTTGTCAGATGACATAGGGTTGAAGAGCAAATTAATGCAGCAAGTATTTGTTTCAACTTTTCTGATGAGGACAGAGTTTTTTTCTGTCAAACTCAACAAAGTGAAATAAACTTTTTAAGTTACTTCTCGTTTATTTGGTTTTATTTTAAAGTGAACAATATTGATAAGATTTCTCAGCAAGCTTCAATGTTATATTAGATTTAAAACTTGCAAAGACAATGATACTTCAAAAAGAAACTAACTTTATTATGTCAGGATTTTCATGGGAAAGATGTGAAAGGGGTCTTAAATATACTTCTCTTCATTGAGATGATATGATTTAGGGGAATAAAGTGGTAGTTTCACCAAACTATTCTTTTAACACCATAATCCTATCGACTAACAAAATACGAAAATCCATTTGTTACTAGTTGTTCTTAGAAGACGTTTTCAATGCCAAATTATCTTTAAAGATTTTTAATGTGAGTTGTCAACAAATATGAAAGTTAATAAACTTGTTTTAGTATAATTTGGTTTAGCGTAATATATTTAATTTCTTCGATTTTCGGTCTATTAGAATTTTTATATTGTTTTTACTTTTTTTAAAACTTTGTTAATTATCTACGCTAAAAATGTTATATTGGGAATCTAAACGATAGACACATTCGTTTCTATAATTTCAACCTTCTGGTAACATGAATGAATTTGATTTTACGGATGAGTTTGAATTTTTGTAAATATTCTCCCTATGTTGCTAATATTCAATAAAAAATTAAATTAAAAATATATTTCGTAAGTATTTGTGAAAACTTCAATGCTTTATTCCTCTTATACTTGGCGTTCCATCCTTGCAACATAGACAAGAATACATAAATATCATCAACAGCACGTTTTACCCTACTGCTCGCTATATCTTCCCCATAGAAATTCTATGATAAAAATCAGACACTGGACTATCACGTTAGATTTCCACTGAGAGTCGTTTATTCTAATACCTAGTGGTAAATTATCTAGGACAATTTATGCTAAATAGTGTCTAGTTTAGGGAGTTTTTCCTCCACTTTGTTCATTTTCATCTAGCAATGTTCCTGGGCAATGCAAAGTTAGGTTTTTTTTTATTTTATCCCATTTTTTGCTATTATTCTTCAGTATCGTAGATTTAATTCAGTGGGGTAAAGCTGGAGAGATAAATTCTCTATGTATTTTAGAGTAGAAAACTTGTTGCTATTAAATATCTCGCTAAGTTTACTACTCTTCTCCAACCTAATCTGATTTCTCTCTTCGAAATGTGACAATCAGATGATATAAATTTGCAGTTATTTGCTCCATTAGTCGAGGGCATCGTGGACGAGATAACTCAAATGGATGATAAAATTAGTATGAAGATTAGAATGGCAATCAATACCATAAATGTCTCATGAGCCGGTTCTCGTTATGAGTTGAGTAGAATTGTATTCGATACAAACACGCGTTACCTATTATTCTTAATCATGGCTTCCTTCAATAAAAATATTAGGATATTTAAGGGCAAGAAGATTCCGTCAGGCACAAATGACGTTGTGATAAACCTATTATTCACCATGGGACTTCCTTGCTATTAACAGGGCTCGCTAGATATTTATATATCTATGTCCTATTTCATAGATGTAGGGACTGTAAAATGTCCATTGAAAATTGCAGGTTTTGGAGACATGTTCATTTGTCTTCTGTCAGATACCTAGTCAATGGTGCTTTGGCACGGGCAAAAAAGAGTATTGAAATTCATTTGCTTATAAGGGTAACCAATTTTGATCCAGAAGCCAGAAACTTTCTTACTTGCATAAACACTCTTACACGAGTAATTAGTAGGCAGAGACACAGAGGCCGATATAGCGATATGGTGCACTATCGCCACAAGCTACAGAGGTATACCATAACGTGGGTTAAAATGCAATCATCTTAATGGTTTGGGTCTCCCAAGTAATAAACATGGTCCGAACACCTAAACCATTACCATCATAGCATAGAGCGTTTGCAGGAATAAAACATTGGAATACACGGTACCCACTGTAATCTGTATATTTGTCTGTAGAATATACCTGCTTCAGAAAAGATTCATACATAATGAGACAAAGATACAACACTATTCATGAGTTGTTTATTCCATGGTAATAAACATTGTAGAAATTGATAGAAAGTAGTAATAGATACCCACAATTTTTTAAAAGTTTGATAGAAAAATGAAAGAGTAATAACATTTTTTTCACAAATAAATCCTTAACTCATATTGTTTAACTTATAAAAGAGTTTCAAAATCTAACAAATATTTTTTGTTACCTTCTATTTATATTTTGAGTATAACGTTCTACAACCATTTCTTTGACATCTCATCCTACCGGCCTTCAACATAACGAGAGGTAGTAAACTGTCTTAACATTCACTTTCAGGTAGATTTAAATTTTGGTAGCTATGTGCTATGGTCAGATGAAGTGAATTTTTAGGTGTTCGGCATAAATTATATCATGTATCTTCAGATAAAAATTACTAAGCTTAGTGATAAAAAAATCACTGTTCTGAGATTAAAACAAGGACGGAGATCTATTTAATAAGGGAACAGATTCTGCGCAACATGTGCTGCACTTTATGGAATCAAGGGACAATGAATAAAGAATAATACTGAAAATCTTGAAGATCATTTGGAGTAATAATGCTAGCAAGCTTGGGCTAGGAGAAGATATGTTTACAGGAAAACAACGACCCCAAACACATCGAATTTGCTATCTTCCTCATTGATTGAAGTTAAAATAAGAACTATGGAATGACTATTTTAGTCCGGTAGCTTCAATTCTAAAACAAAGGACACATGATTAATAGCCGGAGTGCGGCAGGTAAAGTAGCGTTAGGTAATCCTAAGGGCAAAGTAAAGGTAGCAAGGGTAAAGGTATTATGTTCTTTTGATCACTCTTTTCTCATAAATTCCACCTTAGCTTTACCCTTGTCACCTTTACTTTGCCCCCAGGCTTACCCAACACTAGTTTACCAGATGCATCGCGGCTATTAATCATTTTTCCTTTCCCAACCTAAACTTAACTTTACCAGCTGAATTCAGGCTATTAATCATTTATCCTTTCCCACCTTAAACCATTTGAGGCTGCTCTTAAGGGCTTTAAACAAAAAGCTCCACGAATAACTAGTATTACAAAGAAATATCTACTAAACCCTTCCCGAAACATAAACGAGGCCCTACTGGAGATATTTTATGCCTGCCTTAATGTTGGTTATTTCCCCCAAAATTCAAAAAGGCCAAAATAATTTTCTTGCTTAAACCAGGAAAACCTAAAAGGATATAAGCAGCTATGGGCCTATTTCGCTTTTGGAGTTCTTGTACGCACTCCTGGAAAAACTTCAAATAACAGAGTGAGAAACTACCTGAAAGCCACAGATCTATATAATAATCAACAACATGGGTTCAGACAAAAACTTAGCACCAAAACAGCACTGGCATTGATTACTGAACGAATTGCTATCGCTAAGGCCAAAGAACACAACGTAGACATGGTACTTCTCAACGTGTTCTCAGCCTTTGACAAAGTATAGATTCCGGCACTTAAATTAAAAATAAAAGATCTCGGAATGGAACAAAATATAGCCCGTAAACTTTGTGACTAACTGGATGGCCGCCAGGCAATTTGAAAAATCAACAATAATGATGAAGGAGAGACATTTGCACTGGAGACAGGGGTGCCACAAGGAGAATGCTTCAGTCGTACCCTGTATGCAATTTACACATGCAACCTGCCCAACCCTAATCACCGAATCAGCACAATATATACAACTAGTAGACGACATAACACAAGTCGCACCAGCGACTATCTCAACCCCAGAGATATAGCAAATAGGACAAGAGGAGAAATTGAGAACATCAATAGATACGAGAGAGAGAAAAAAAATAAAAAAGACATCAACAAGTTTAGAATGATCCCGATGGGGCGAAGTAAAACTGCAGATGTTCAAATACAAGGCAAACTCTACGCATACTCGAGAAATGGCAGAGTACTTGGCCTCAAATAAACATTATCCGGGTATGTTGTGCACTTTAAAGAAGAGATTAATGCGGCCAAGAGGACGCTAGAATCACTGCTTCGTTTCCGAATGCTATCACCGAGAAACAAAAGGAAACTATATATGTTACTAGTGAGACCATTACTGCTGTATCCAGCTATTCCCTTTCATGTCTCTAGCGAGACAATGGTAAGGGAAGCTCAAGCGGTACAAAATAAGGCCACAAGATTTATGACTAACGGTACACTTCAAAAAACCGCATCCCATCGACTATACTTCACGAAATTGTAGAGATCGAACCGATAAATATGACTGTGCACAAACAAGCAAAGGATTCACCAATAACTACCAGAAGAAGTGACCCTACATTTAAAACTCAAGATAAAGAAGTACCGAATCTACGTTTCAAACAAACCTTTAAAAGTAGCCAGCTGCAGACGTGGCAGGCAATTTACACGATTTATAGATAACAATGATGCTAATGAAGAAAAATAAAGAAAAAAATATATAAAAATTATCATAAAAATATCCGTAGTGGACACTCAATTAATAACTATAAAGTTAAAAATAATTATAGTAAAAAGATCCGCATTGGAGAAAAGATTAAAAATAAATGAGATCCGTAGAGGACAAAAACAAAAATTCGTATAAAACAAAGTTAAATTTTTAATGTAGTAATATCAAATATTAAATCCATATATCAAATGCGACACCAACAATCAAAATTATGCAGCGACAAGCACGTTGAAATCACAAAAGCTAATTTTTATTGAATAAAAAGGCTTGAAAGCTTGACTCACTTTCTGAGAATCAATGTAGAGGCATAATGAAGAAAAGAGGCAAAGACTGAGGTTACCAGAAAACCTGGTACAAACTCCCTTACTTTATAAGCACCTTTTCCTCTATGTACTCATACTTCATACACAATTTCCTCTCTTAGATCGTCTTTCATCGTTGATCCTAAACCATTCCTAGTTTGGATTCCACTCCGCTCAATACTTCTCTGAAGAAGGACCCTAGTTTGGGTCTGAAAGCTCAGAAATAAACACTCAAAGCTCAGTCGTGCATATCCATATCATTTATCTCATATATATATATATATATATATATATATATATATATATATATATATATATATATATATATATATATCGGACGGCCAAGCTATAAATAAAAGATTGTTATCCACAAATTCACTCTATGCCCTATTATATCAGGAGTTCAACAATATACCTATAATATCGTTGCTACAATTAAAAAAATTCACTTGTCCCTTAAAATATTTGCTTGCCGCGATATTTGTTTATAACTTAATTAAATAGATAAAATCTACTGGTTCAATACTTTAAATAAAAGGGGTTGGGCCATAATAAAATTGCTACGACAGAAAATAAATTGATTGAAGTAGAAACACTTGTTTTATTTCAGGAGGAAAAATTCGAAACTCATTTATCCCAAATGAAGATCTAGAGTGACTTAGGTATTTCCCCTTTCTTTGTGCTGTTGATTTTAAAACAACAAAAATAAGAGCTTATAAAAATGCACATCTCACGTAATCATATTAATGTAAGACAAGGTAGATGTGCACACTATTAGTTGCTCATGATCATATTCATCTTAAGTTTGTGTTTACCGACGAAAATGATTTCAATTTGGAAGTGCTAAAAATTGTCAAAAATAAAAGAGTTTATTACTTAAAGATAAACGAAATCCATCCATCCCGCCTCTATCATGAATCTCCGAGGTTTATGATAAAAACAATGGCTTCTGTGGGTGAAATAGAATGGTAAAACGAGGATCCATTTTATTTCTGCCCAAAATCCAAAGTTAATTTAGAAAATTGCCTCGAACTATTTGCTATCACTCGACCTGCTTCCTGATTGGGTCTAGCTAGATCCTTAAAGAAGAATCTGGTCCTCATTTTTACAAAGAGAATGGATGGCCTCCTCAATCACTTGACTGCAAGCCTATGGACTATTCCATATAACATTCACTTCGTATAAGAGTTTACATTAATAGAAAAAATAAATTTAGTGAATCTGAACTTAAAGAAAAGAAGATTTTGGCCAGGAATAATTTAACGGTATCTTATATAGGAACACCGCAACTCTAAGTGGATTGGCGTAACCTCCACAACCCTCTCAAAGCGGTTGACAGCTCACCTTCAAGATGGAGCGATAAAAAGGTACGTTCACTCCCATGGAACTGTCTTGAAACGCGAGGAGCTAACTAAGAACACCTCGATCATCATTAGGATGAAAAAACGACGAAGGTCAAGAATGGCCAAAGCCGTAATTGTACAAGCAAGAAAACCGGCAATCAACGTGCAGCTCCAGCCAGAGACCGTACTCCCAACATCTCGACGTCTCCGAGTTGAGCGACATTAGAAGAAGCACGCATCCACACTTAATTCTGTTTGTAGCCCATAGTTTCCCCGTTCCTCGTCTTCCATTTATCCTTGCCCCGTCCTCCCTGTACCTAAAATTTAGATATAAAATATCACCCTCACGTTATATATCGTTTTGTAACGCATAGTTTTCCCTTCTAAAAAATTATTCATATGCCGTTCCTCGACTTCCCTTTGCTATTGCCTCCTTTACCTAAAATCGAGATATAAAAATCTCCCCGTTATATACGTTTTTGTAACATAGTTTTCACTTTTCAATTTTCCTGTGCCATGATTGGCCAATTTTTGTACGCTTATCGATAGAGAGAAGATGAATATATACTGTACCATATTGTCAAAATTATAAAGACTGGGCTTCGCTTCAAAGAGCTATTCTACACTCAACTGAAGAGAGCATAAAGTCCTACTTGATTTCTCATCTGTTTTTCTACGTGAAAAAGTAGGTGAAGAATTTTTCGCGCTCATCAAGACCGCTGATGGTTTACGTCCCTGGCCCACCGAAGAGGTCTATGGCGCGCACGCGCGCGCGTTAACGGGAGAATCCCGCTCCGAACCCCATTTTCTGACCAGCGTTTGTTCCTCTCTCTTAAGACGAGCAGCAGATCACGAGTCCTGATAACTTCTCTGCCGTTTAAGACCTGTACAGACTACCGGTACCTGGCGTGTTCGAACCCCGGAAGGAAGCCCCACAGGGAGCGCGAAGAAGGGGCCCCCTTTCAGGGGCGAGGTGGTCAGTACTGGGAGTTGGGTCCTGATAGACAATTAATATAGGTGGGGCAGAGAAGGTGGTCCGAGTTTAATAATAGGGATACATCTAAATAGGAGCCTGGTTGGCTCCAGGTGAAAAGCGTCCCTAGAGGACCGTCATGGACGACCCCAGGGGACAGAAAGAATCCTTCTCTAGGTAAAAGAAAATTGCTCAAAATCCTTGGGGGAAAAGGGGTTTTCAACTATTTTCGGCTGGATTGAGATTGCACTATGCTGTTTAGTCGATCAAACCTACGGCTATCTAGCAATCTGCGACAGTGACCACCACCTAGACAGGTTTCTCAGTGTTAATGCACGAGCGAAGCTCGAGGAGCTGAACTTGACCCCGAAGATCCCTCTCAATGTCTCTGCTCAGAGATCCATAACTTGTCGCCGCCTGGATCCATGGGTTGGCTCCCACATCATCGAGGAGATAAAAAAATGACATAGAGGCAAGGCAAACCTGGACAAGTTTAAAAATCGTGAAAGAGGCGAATATTCCCATCTATTTAAAGCCACCTTCCAAACCTCTGAGATGGTTTCTAAGGCATCCGAAGCTGGCCTCGTCCTATTCTACACCAAAATATCCGCTTCATGCATCGGGATGGAAACTTTCGGGTCATTCCAGGTATGCTTCTCGTGCTATGTCCTGGAGCAGCAAGCCACTAGAGATTGTACATTCCCAGGAAAGGTCTGCAGCGAATGCGCTGGAGATGGCCACACCTGGCGAGAGTGTACGAACGGGACCACTAAGAAATGCCTTAAATGTAATGGCCCTCACCGAACCCTGTCAAAGTCGTATGGTATGCAAAAGATACTAGTCGACGACAAGAAAAAGAACATCCAAGAGGAGAAACACCGCAGAGCAACAACTACCTCTGCACAGGCAATCAAGAGCCAGGAGAAGGAGAAGAATCTTCTACAATTAGACCCCTTGTGATTTATGCTATAAACGCTCACTTTGTTAACATCGCAGAGCCGGGAAGCTAAGCTACCGAGTTTTGAATCGTTTGTTGACGCAGAGTGGGATGAAACCAATGTGGTTTCCTGATAATCATCCTTCAACTGAACTGTACCAAACTAAGACAGGAAGCAGGACTACGGTTACGGAAAGAAAACGTTCAAGATTTCGGCATCCAAGACGGAACAAACCTAGCACATCTGACACCCCTACAATAATGGAGACCGACCAACTTAAAAGAGCGGATACTGATTCACAAAATGCGAACCAAAATACCAAGAGCCCCAAGAAGACCAAACAATCCTCCTCATCAGCCCCACTGCCAAGAATGGAAAATGTCAAAGACATCAGTGAAGGAATGATCAAGGAAAAATACAAGTGGGATTGCGATTTTGACATCAGTGAGTAAGAAATAATTTCAGCACTCAGGCAAGGCAGAATCGAGATCAGTGGCGAATCATGTCTCAAACTATCCCACGATCAATTTAAAAAGAAGAGATGTGCCAGAGTGAGGTCGCCCGCACGAGCTGAGCCAGAAAAAGTATCAAACCTTCACGGGAAATAATATGAACTACGCGAGGAGATACATCAATAAACTGAAGATATTTTCTCTAAACGTTAATGGCTGGATGGGTAAAAAATTCATTTAGTACAATATAATCCGTGATGTAGATCCAGATATCGTCCTCATTTCTGGATACGGACTTAATGCAAAAACCGACCCTATAAAACTATATAACTACATCACCGTCACAACTAGCCACTCGAATGAAAGATATGACGGCGTCGCTCTTGCAGTGCGAAAGAGCATCAAATTCAAGGAGATAAGTAACTTGGAAGAATCGTACCCAGCGATAAAAATTAGTAGGCTTATCGAGGATCTAGTTATAGCAGTAGGGTACTAGTTACCAAGAAGATCATATTTGCCCATACCTAATTTCCTCCGCCTATTCAGAAGGAACTGTTCAGTAATTCTTAGCGGTGACCTAAATGCTCGTTGCAGGGAAACAGGCTAGACCACTGCGTTCAACGGGGCAGGTACCTCCCTGAGGCTTCTTATCGAACGCGGCGTAGGAAATGTAGCAGGCACAAATTTCGCTACATACCTAACGAGGAGATCCTCTACTACTCCCGACATCATACTAACAAATAACAATTTCGCTCTGAACCAAAATACAGTGCCTAGCCCTTATTCTCCATCTGATCACCTGGGTATGATTACCACAATCTCAGTCTCACCTATCCAGGTCAAAATCTCCTCTCGCAAATAGTTGCCCAAGGCAGACTGGATCGAATACGAGAGAGTCCTCCAAGAATTTTGGGTAGAACCGTTGGACGGGTCCACCCTCGAAGACATAGACCGGCACTTCGAAGACCTTAGCACCAAGATTAAGGAAGCAGATAGAATAGCTATCCTGATGGTTGAATACAAAACTCTCCCTGCTCCACGATGGAATGAGGAGATTACGTCAAGGAAAGATAGACTGAAAGAACTTATTACTGAAATAATCGAGAACGAGAACACAGTGGAACGATACCGTGAACTTAGAAACCTGCGCATGGAAATTAAATATCTTATCAGCGAGGAATCTAAGACAATCTGGGATGGCATAATTGATATATAGACCTGGAAACCGACCCCCTAAAGTTTTAGTCTCAGATTAGAAGATTAAGTGGCATTCACAGCTAAGAGAAGAACGATCACCGAGGACCAATAGATAAAAATGCACTTCAGAGAGCACTGGAAGAGAAAATTCTACATCACGGAGGAGGAAAACGACGATTTTAACTGGGACTATGAGGAAAGAGTCTTTTCATACCTGGAATAGCGAGGACCAACTATAACACAATACCATTCGTCGATAACACTCGACGAACAGAAGCCGAAGGAAAACAATTCCCTCATGAAGAGTTTGAGACAGTTTTAAAGAACTTCAAGCAGAGGGCCCCTGGCATATCAGGTATCACCAAGCCGCACTTGGTGAATGCCCCCCTGAACATCAATGTAGCCATACTAAGTCTCTTTAATGCCTTTTTTAAACGTTGACTACTTCCCAGATCTACCTGAAAGGGCCAGAATGATCTTTATTTTAAAACCAGGGAAGGCAAAAAAAGAAGTAGAAAGTTACAGACCCATATCCCTTCTAGAATTTATTTTGAAACTTTTAGAAAAACTTCTGAATGACAGACTAAAACACCTCCTAGAAACAAGGGAAGAATACAACATGCAACAACATGGTTTCCGTAGACACCTCGGTACGTCAACTGCCCTTGCCCTTATGACAGAGCACATTGCAAATGAAAATGCCGAAAATAAGAGGGTGGACGTCGTACTCAGAGACGTGGCCTCTGCATTCGACAAGGTCTGGGTGCCCGGATTAAAGAACAAATTATGGGACTTTGTGATGTAAACTAATATCACCAGAATCCTTTGTGATTATTCAGAGGATAGAGAGGCAACCATAAATATCAATGATCAGGAAGGACAACCCTTTTCGATGAACGCAGAGGTGCCTCAAGGGGGGTGTCTGAGCCTAACATTGTATACTATCTCGACGAATGACCTCTCTTTTCCTACTCAAGATTACGCTATATATGTCCAGCTAGCCGACAACATAACTCAAATTATCACAAGCGACTACTCAGCTCCTGTAAACGTCGCAAATAGGACAGCTGGGGAAATTAACAAGATAGCACCAATATGGATAAGTTTAAGATTCTCCCTATTAGCAGTACCAAAACGGCCGTCATTAGAGAAAATGGGATTGAAAATCACAGCAAATGGTTATAACGAACATATCAAGGAGAAGGTCTCGCAAGCCAAGATCAGACTTAGGCAACTTTATAGGTTCAGAAGACTCTCCCATTACATCTGGCAAGCAAGACACAAACTCGCACGACACAAGGAGTGCAAAATAAAGCACTACGCTATATTCTTGATCTCAGTTTACTGGACTGTATACCATCGATTAGACTACACGATCTCGTGGAGATCGACCCCCAGAACGTGACGATACACAGAAGAGCAACAGAAATATGGAGGAACATACATGAATACTTACCAGAAAGAGTCATGAAGAACATAAGGATACCCGAAATTGACAACCTGAATAGACGTTACCAACAAGGATTTGCCAGCAGCCAACAGCGGTTGCAAGAATACATAGAACCAATTTATAAATAACTACTTCTCACCGGAAAAACGATAAATATTAATATCCGAGAAATTAGGATGTTAAAACAAATCTTACAAAAAAATAAAATAAAATAAAAAGATCCGTAGTGGACAAAAAAAAGAAGATCCGTGGTAGACAAAATAATCAAGACACCATAGAAAAGATCCGCAGTGGACAAAAATACTTCAAAATAACAATAGATAATCAAGAAACCGAGATAGCTCTTTCCATACAAAAGGAAAAAATACGAAAACAAAGGCTTGAATGCTTAGAAAAACATGCACGAAAGCATCACAGAAGTGCTTTTAAATCCATAGCCAGACGTACTGGCACACCATCGAAACAGCTCATAACACGCACACGCCACGAAGACATACCACACTCATAAAAAACTTCACCTTCTCAATACACAGATGAAAACTCACTACGATATACAACGATCACTAAGGCAGAGGCTCACAACAGGCATACATTGGACTCCGAGCTCGTATCTTACAGTGCGCGCTGCTAGATCGGAACCGTCCTAGGGGCGAAATAATCCAAATTACATAGGAGGTTCTTTAAGCTGACCCCTCCTTCTTCCGGCGGTGAGTCAAGAGAATGATGAGTACGGAACCCATTTACACCTATACAAAACACTAGTCAGAACACTAATCATATACGCGCCAATTGCACTAACAACTGCAAAACCCACATGGCACAGAAGCTCACAACGCATTCATAACTCTGCTTTGAGCGCGCTTGTCGCTTTCGCATGTACATGAGAATGTCTACACTACAAGATTCATATAACCACAGGACACTAAACACATATCCTTTCGTACTCCTAAGACGCCCACTAGGGAAACTCGAAGGAGAACTCATATAAAATAGCATACCTAATATTCAACTCGCTGCTTGGGCACACAAATACCCAGCAGCACTTAAATACCCTCTATCTACACCTATCGATAAATAAGTAGCATCAACGCATGACGATTCCTTAGTTCATGCCAACACGCCGCCTGCGCCTCAACGTTTCAGCAGCTAATTACACATCTGTTTTGCTAGTCTAACATTAAAGAAAACACACCTACCAAAAACACAACAATATACAGGTCACACCGGTGTATAGCCAACGGCTTATATCCTTCCACTCTTCCACTCTTATGTAATTTCTGTAATATTCTCTGCGAGTGTTGTCTGCTATAAGTTGACTACATAAATCCTTCTACTTTTCTTTGAATTTTGATTTTGTCTTCGTTATGAAGGGATTGTCATACAGACAACTCTCTCGCTGCCACTCTCTGTCCACGCCAGCTGCCAGCTTTCGCATCACCCTAAAAAACACTCTCTATTCACAAAAGCTGCAAGTCACTAACTTGATGCAATAAAAAGAATTTCAATCTGACCTTCTCGAGGAATAATATTGATTGTGATTATTTTTGCTTAAACATCCACTCTAGTGAGTTAATGGGAATAATATTCAAAGTTCTTTTCAATATATTAGCTCTTAGAAAAAAATAAACAGTACAGCTGAAACAATATTCTTTTGAGCGTTTGGTGCCATATGATTAACATAATCCATTTTACATTTCGTAACCTAAATCAGTCTATCAACAAAGAGTTGTGCTTGTTCAATTTTACCGTTTACCGGCAAAATCTGAAAAAGGCCATCATTAATCTATAAGAGAGGAGTGCTCTTTCATCAAGAGAAATTTGAGAGATACGATACCAAATTAACAATTTCAATCGGGAAATAATAAATCATCCCTATACTCTCCTGACTTTCCGTACAGGAAATAACTTTTTCCGAAGCAAAATTATCCTGTTTTTCTCTTTCTTGTGGTTTACTGGATGCATTTCATCTTTCCTCTGCGCTCATATATATAAATATATATATATATATATATATATATATATATATATATATATATATATATATATGAAAATTAACCCTCAAGGAAATGAGAAGAGGAATTCAAACGCTTTCGAACTATATTTGCAAGTTCATTTTCAAGAAATAACATGAAAAAGGAGAAGACAACCTTATATAGGGTAGAAAGATACGAAGGGAACGCCCAACACATAGTACAATCCAATGGAAAAAACTCGAAAACAAGACAGAAAAATACCGAGAAAAGAACAATAGGTAACTAATTACAGACATATGGTATATATTCCATTTATCTTCTTTACTTCAACGTCTAAGAAGAGAATAAGCCCATTAATGCTTAACTTTACGCAAATTTACAGTCGTAGAGTGCCATGAAGGCATTAAATTGTTCCTTGAGTCGTAGATGGATGACACCGATTTCCTGAACCTTGGTGGCGTTTTAGGGTGCTTACTTGGGTCGGATTCAGTGGTAGCGTTCACTTTTAGGGGGAGAAATGGACTAATCGTTCGGATTTGTTTAGGTGAGCATTCAAATTTGTGGTCATCTATTTTATCAGTAGAACTTCAATGATTTTCAGGCGGCCAAAATCCGAGTTTCTTCTAATGATGTTTGTGATTTCGACTAGTATTTAACTAATAAATTTATGGTTGTTTTGTTCACTCTAGTGCAAGTTGAATGCGTTTTTGTCTAGTGCATTGTTGAACGTCGCAAAGAGTAGCAGTAATCATAGCAATGTAGTGTTTGTTTGGATGAGACTTGTTGTCCTTATGAGGGAATAGGAATTTGTGCGCAACATTGGTATGCTTCAAGTTTCATTGATTAGGTGCGTTTTATTTTTCATTGGTACATATGTTCCTATCTTTCAAGTTTTAGTAATAAATTTGTATTGATAGTCTGTTTTCAGCTTAAGGTGTAATGTGTTTTTTCCTAACCTGATTTTTGTAGTAAAGTGGTATTAGTTTTCCATTTATATTTTTCTCCTCTATCTCAAAATGAGTATTTTTTTTTAGATTCTATTAAGATTTCGGTTAGAGGGGCTATTAAAAATTATGATTCGTTTGTACTTATAAATTCTTCATCAAGTGAAGTCCACGTTTAACAATTTTTGATGGTTCATCATATCTAGGAGCTAAGTACATATTTTTTTATAAAACTTAGTGCATCCACTTTTGTGTTAAGACATCTGCCAAGGTTCGTTACATTTCGATAGACGCGGGTGGTATCTTTTCCATTTTTCTTCTTTACTTCAACGTCAAAGAAGAGAATAAGCCCATTAATGCTTAACTTGTACGTGAATTTGATGAGATAATTGGAGTTTAAGAATCTTTTATGTTGTAATAATTAGGGTTCATTGTTGATTGTAAGGTAGATATCGACGAATCTAATATTAATTTAGGGGGAATTTATGATCTTAGATAAGACCATTAATCCTAGGTATCGTATGTAGAAATTAGCAAACGTAGGTCCCAATGATGACCCAATTGTTAATCCGTCATTAAGACGGTAATGTGCCCCATAGGGGTTTAAGAATAGAGCTTCTGTTTTGCATATTCTTAAGAGCAAATTAATGAAGTGCGTCTGCAAAACCCTGACTAATCCCCACCACGAATGGAAACTCAACGACTCAAAACAAAGAAGACCCGTCTGATGATGCGTGAAGAAAGGTGAAGGCTCAAGGCCAAATTAATTCAATTTGTAATTAAATCCAAATAAAATGGATCCGACAGGACTGATTTTCCATTCCGACAAGATATTAAAAACTTCATTTGCAAGTTGCAAAATGAAATTGGTAGAGCTAAAATATAACGTAGTTTTCAATAATATATATATACATATAAATTTAAATAAAATGCATATATAATGCAGTAGGTAATATATATATATATATATATATATATATATATATATATATATATATATATATATATATATATATATATATAATATATATATATACATATATATATTATATATATATATATATATATATATATATATATATATATATATATATATATATATATATATATATATATATATATATATATAATGCAAATCACCTGGCTTATAAAATCCCCGGTGAGATCCTCCAGCTGCCCGGTCTTCCCGAGTCCTTGCTTAGCGGCATTTTCTAACTCAAGCTAGTGTCTCGGCGAGATATCTTCCGGTAGGTAGAAGAGTATTGTATTATTAAAGTGATTAGAGCGGTGATTACTTTGGTTCATTTACCTCCCTTTGTCCACACGTTTAAGTCGGTATTTATATTTCATATATACAGTATAGGAGTTGCTGTGTAACCTTTAAGGACAAATGTGCTAGTTAATTATATATTTATCGCTACTCTTTTCCGTCATCTCAAACATTCCTCTTTCTGGTGCAGTCAGCCCCAAAGAAATATTAAAGAAAGAAGGTAATCCAAATGAAACTTTCTGACTTAGTGAGCATCGACGATACACCTTGGATAAAAAGGGCTTTTGGGTGAGTTCAATCTCAACTTCTGTGAGGTCCCAAGGGAGAATCAAACGATATTTTAACAATATATATGCAGGAAAGAAACCAGATTATTTTGGATTCATTTATTGAAAAATCAGGTATCGACGGCGACATCCCTAATCATCAGTCTCTAGCAAATTAATATATACAACACAGATGCTTAACTTAAGAAGACACAAATTTATATGATGGAATTTAATCAAGGGCCTGGTTAAAAAATGATTCATGATCAGAGGTCAAATGAGGGTTTTGCTGTTCAATGGAATACTGTGGAACTTACTGCACCTCCCCCTTTTTTGAAGAACCGTCATCACTTTAAGTCCCCGCTCGGAAGTTTTGTGCGCCCTCGCCTCACGTGCAGAAGACATCCGTGAAGCCTTACCCCAATGTCTCACTCGGAATCCTCCGTAAGCCAACCCCTCTCTCCCTTCAGTAACCCATTTGAGTTAATTACCCCCCAATTTGAATTGTCTCCTCCTATAATACGATAAATTTTAACTTCATAGTCTGATTCATAAGTACAATTTCCCCTCCCCCTCGTTCATCTGATGTAATTTTGCCCATCAATTCTCTCATTATTTTTATGTAAATAAAATTATATTTTTTGTACATGCATCTTTAAGTAACATTGAGTGTTGCCATTGCCCATGTTATACCTGACCTCGTTCTCTTCTTATTTCGCCCTCCGCCCGTCGAAACTCGTGGTGTTCCGTCCCTTTGTCAGCTCGCCTTCAAGTTATTGGTCCCTCCCCCATAGATATAATATGGTATTGATTTAATATAATGTCATACCACGACATATATATATTTATTAATATACATATTATATAATTTTGGTGTCAAGTGTGTTTGGAGTTTTTACGAACCCGTGTCATTTTAATTCCGACATTAGAAGTTCCCTTGTTATTCACGTATATCCCTTTTATTTTAATTTTTGTATTTTACTGGCAGAAGGCATGTTCAAGTTAATTGAAGAGCAGTGGAACGTAATCTATTTAGATTTTGTGTTGGACCCCAGGTAATTAATTTTTTTTATTGTGTTTGAATTTTGGAGACTCTCCTGGTTATTAATCCAGAAGAGATAAGGTCTTTGGTGTCCTAATTCCGGTAGGACCATTTAAATTTTTTTTTCCAGCTTATAAACAGCAGAGGAAGGTAGCTGTATCTTAATTTCTCTTTGTGATCAAGGCCTTCACGAATATTCAAGTATTCGTTTCGCGTGGGTAGTGTCCTAAATCGTTCGCGTGTCAGTGTTCCCTCAGTTAACCGCATAACAATGTCATCTTCCTAAAAAATTAAGAGTCAGGGTGAAATGTTAGGTCTTTCAGGCAAAGACCTGCTAAATTACGTACAGGAAGAAAAGAGGAACAAACGGGCAGAGCGAAGGGAGATGGAGATGGAGAAGAACAAAATGGAGATAGAGAAGAACAAAATGGAGATGGAGGAGAACAAACAGAAAATGGAGAAGGAGAACAAAATGGAGATGGATAACAAAATGGAGATGAAGAAGAACAAACTGAAGATGAAGATGGAAGAACGTGAACAAATCAGGCAGCATAAGCTGGAAATGAGCCGAAAATAGGCGGAATTTTCCAAACTACTTCAGTCTACCTTCCCGCTTTTAATGATGGAGAGAACTTTGGTTCATCTTTTACCTATTTTGAGAGAATCTTTCAGATAAATAGATTGGATCTCGAAAATGATGGCGTCGCTTGCTTACTTCCCCTTCTAAATGCCAAGTAAAGGGATATCTTCGTATCCCTTCCCCCAGAAGCAACTTTGGACTATTCCTTTTAAAGTCCGAATTGCTAGCCGCTGTTCATATGAATAGCGAATTCTACCACTCACGATTCTGCCAGAAAAGGATCCGCCCTGGCAAAACATTTCGACAATACGGGTACATCCTTCAAAGACAGCTTCAGTGTTGGCTGGATGCGTGCAAAATTCCGCAGGTCTACGAGTCCCTTCTGGACTTCTTCCTTAGGGATTAGCTTTTAGCTGCCGTGGCTCCCGTAATTCGCGCCTTCATTAGGGATAAACGTTGCGCTACTTTCAAGGAGTGCTTGGAAGAGGCCGATGTCTACGCAGGTAGTCACGATTTATACCCTAAGGATGTTAAAAAGGCTCTTCAATCCCCCCCAAAACTAAGTTTTATGGCCCTTAGACCCCCCCCCCCTAAATTAGTTCTAAGATTTACCAAAGTTCCTAGTCCCTCAAATCCAAGAAACTTCCATCCATCCAAACTTCGAGACGTTAAGCCCCTAGTTTCTTCTTCCCCGGTGTTGCTGTACTAAAAGAACCCGATCGTCTGCTACACCTGCGGACTTCTCGGCCATTACTGCACGAACTGTCCTCAAAACTTCCGATTCGCAAACTCTCAGTCCCACCAAGTGCACCAAATCTGGGCCGCCCCTGATCCTCCTTCGTCGCCTCAGGGGACTCCCGATCCTCCCTCGCCAGCCAAAGACATGGTCCATCAAATAAACTTTCTCTTTAATGAGAACAACCGTGGTAGATTAAGGTTTGAGAACCGCACTGTGAACGCTTGCCGGGTATCCACCCTCGTCCGTGACATCGGGTGAACCCATATTATAGTGTCTAAGGACATAATTCCCCCTGTTGGGCCCGACCACAAGAAATTTGTGGTGGTCCATGACTACCTTGGCCGAGCGAGTCGTTTCCCAGTAATTCGTTGTCACATCGAGTGTGACTATATGTCCGGTTGGGCCGAGGTGGTAGCAGCATCAATCTAGTTCTGCTTAGTTTTGTTCGGTCAGAACCCCGTAAGTCACGACCATCCAGTGGCACAGCCAGTGATTACCCGTACACAGGCAGCCCTGGAATTTTGTGCACCTGTTATCATGGAAATCCCTATTGACCCGGAGTTCCAAGCCCTCTGGAGTAACAAGTTTTCCCGCGCCGAGAAGAAGTGCGCAACTCTCCCCCCCCCCCAATTTGGGAGGAAACTAAAGCCCTCGCGCGTGAGTCAACCAAAGGTAACAAACGAGTGTCATATCCCGTGAAGAAGGACTTATTGAGAGATATAAGACCTAATTGGACCTTAAGTCACGAAAACGAAAATTCAAGCTTGGCGCGGAGGTGCTGGTGGTACTTCCCACGGGAAGCAACAAACTCCTTAGCCAGTAAAAGAGACCCTACCCCGTCTTCGAGGCTAGAGGACCCATGGATTACTTCATCCATACTCAGGCGGGGGCGAATGTTTTCTACGTGAAATGTATATATATTATCTCATTAATGTTCCTAATTATGACTTTTTTTTTGGTCCACTAAATTGTTTAGTCTTTAGTCCCATATTTATGCCTCCATTTAATTGTATCCTTTTTTGGTTTCACTGAAATGCCGCCAATGTTCTCTTGTGATTTTTTTGTTTAAAATTGTACTAATTAAATTCTCTAGAATTGACCTGCTTAAGGCTTATGTCCGTAAATTTCCCGCGGAGCTCAGATTTACGTTTGTTTTCTGTGTACACCTGTCGGAGCAGGTCATAATTTCCTAGACCCTTGATAATTCTAGTTTGACGCGTAGGATGATCCTTTCTTACGCAATTGCTCTGTAAAGCATCATCTTTCGGTTTGGAGATTTGTGAGGAAATTCCACGTGGAATTTCTTGTCCAGCACGGAACTTCCTTGTGCTTTAGAAGGTTCTGTAAGGCTTAAATTGGTAAACCTCTCCCATTCTTTTCACAAAGGGTAGCCTGGAACCACGTCCACCACGATTCACCTTTACACGGGGTAGAATGGCCTCGTCAAGCAGATTCGAGGCTATTCGAGAGTAGAGCTCTTTCCAACTACCCCCCCCCCCTCCCTTGCGCGGGGAGAGTCTCAGACATATATATTGCTCGTTCCCATGAGACAGACACAGAGTTGAGAAGTCTTGCCCGGACCCAAGAAGATTTTCCTAGTTTCAAGTCAGATGCTAACAACCAAGCAAAGTGACAGCTGAACTATTTGTGTATTGGAATTAGCCCCAGCCAGTCAGGTAATTCCATTTAACGATCGCTACCGAGTGATTTTTCCAACTTCTCTCATCAACTCCTGTCGAAGCCCTTCTCCTTCGCCCTTCGTTTTCGGTTGGCCGAAATACTCTCCCCTGAACCGGACGTTACCGCCCCCACCTTTTTTGGAGAACCGTCATTACTTTAAGTCTCCGCTCAGAAGTTTGGAGCTCCCTCGCCTCACGTGCAGAAGACATCCGTGAAGCCTTACCCCGATGTCTCACTCAGGATCCTCCGTAAGCCAACCCCTCTCTCCCTTCAGTAACCCATTTAAGTTACTTCTCCCCAATTTGAATAGTCTACTCCTGTAATACGATAAATTTTTACTTCATGGTCTGATTCATAAGTACAATTCCCCCTCCCCCTCGTTAATCTGATGTAATTTTGCCAAATAATTCTGTGATGTAATTTTGCCCATCAATTCTCTCATTATTTTTATGTAAATAAAATTATATTTTTTTGTACGTGCCTCTTTAAGTAATCTTAAGCGTTGCCATTGCCCATGTTATACTTGACCTCGTTGCACTCTTAGCTTGCTTTCCACCCGTCGAAACTCGTGGTGTTCCGTTCCTTTGTCCTCTCGCCTTCAAGTTATTGGTTCCTCCCTCATAGATATAATATTTAATTGATTTTATATAATGTCATACCACGACATTCAGTGAAGTAGGTCTTCTATTAGATCAAGAAACCATAGAAACCTAGGCTGAAGCACTTTTTATAGACATAGGAATTAGGGCGTAGTGTCACAACTAATTTTACGGCAAATTTCCGGTTTTGTAGAGCAAACCATCTAAATTTAGAAATGAAGACGAAAAAGATCTTAAAAAATCGTGACACCCCCTTTTTGGGGGCAAAATTTTGCTTAAAAATGATCTTTTCCGTAGGTTGAGGCTGGTTGTACTGAGTTATTATAGATCGGTTCTCTGAAGCTAGAAATGGGTAATTTTCGTACCAGAAGCTAATTTGCACTTTAACTCATGTATCTAAGGTTTAATAAATTTTAGACTGAGAAATTCCTTGTTTGTAAACTACTTGGACGGCACTATACAGTAATCGATGAAAGACGAATTTACGAGTTATTTACAGAGCATTTCCTATTGAGGGATATGGCTTTACCTTTTTGAATGTATGTTATAGATTCACTCTGACATGTATTATTTCTTTTTCCCACTAACGCGGTTTTCAGGGCTGAGAGGAGTAAAAGAACTAGAACATCCACAATTCACAGTGTCTTTGGCTTCTCTCTTCCAGAGTTTTTTTATTATGTGCTGTCAACCAAACAATAGGTTAGAAGATATACTCAGTATGTAAAAGATAATAAACAATAGGAACAAGGTTGTTATTCCTGAAGTATCCCTGGCCCTTACTGAGATTTGGAAAAGAGCGAGTATTCCAGTTCAGTCGATCAAGAATGTTAAACAATATTGCTCAGATTAGTGGAAGAAGCGTCTGTTGTATCAAAACAAGGAATAAATGCCATTAAGAATTGTAAGATAATCTTATCATTGGGTCAACTTTTTGATATAGCAGGCCGCCAGTTTGCTGATGTCTTGGATTGCAAGTGTGAAAAGAACATGAAAGTACCATGTCGAGAATGTGAATTTCTTATTGGTAAAAGAACTAGACGTCACATGAAAATTGGATGAGTGGATGCAAAAACTAGTCAAATGATTAAAAAAAAAAATCAGAAAAGATCGAATTTAGGAAAGTAGAGAAGAAGAAAATTCACAAACAGAGAAGAGGGAAGATAAAACTACAAGTTCAGAGAAGCCTTGGATGAGGAAACATCATCGTCTGACATATCTGATAATGAATGGAAGAAAGTCTTTGCAAAAACATAAAACAACCTCATACTATTCCTAACAATTGCCATGAAAGCAGATCGGTATTCTATGTCAAATAGAGCTGCTACGGCTATTAGTAGTGCGGTTTATTTGAGTCTGATACTATACATTGAGAAGATCGCTACCAAGTAATTGACCATCACAAAGTCTAGAGGCCATGACACAAGTTTAGGAGGAATTTCACCGAATCTGAATGTTTGGATGATAAGAAAACTACTGCTTTCATTTTTGATAGGACTAAAAAGAAGAAATAGAACAAATGGTATGGAGCAAAAGAAATTCAAGAGCGCTAGATTACTAGATCATATATGCTTGTAGGAGAGCCTGTACTTTCTATTTAGATAAACTAAATATTAAACAAGGAACAGGTGCCGGTATTGCAGACGGACTGATGAAATGGCTTATTGAAAAGAATATTAAAGAAATGATAAGGGCAGTGGGACCTTACAGCACGGCAATTAATACTGGCTACAATAATGGACTTATAAGAGGGATGGAATGTCAATTACATCGTCTTTTACAGTGGATCATCTACACCTTGCATCTAAATGAGCTTCCTTTGAGGCACTTGTGCATGAAATATATTGGTCCAACACAAAGTGGAACTCGATAAAAAAACACTTGATAAAGTGTTAACCACCTGTGAATCTCTATCAGTATCACCAAATGCCCTTTAATATATTGCTAAAGAAGCTCCTCTTCAAGATCTAGATGGGAATGGGCTTATTCGGGACCAAACTTAGCTGTACAGAATAATCAGTGCTATTAGTTGTGGTGTAATTGACAATGATCTCCTAAATATGAAACCACGGCCAATATCTCACGCAAGATGGCTGACCACGGCCAGCAGAATATAAGGACTTTATGTGGCAATAAAAAAAAAACAAATAATGACTTGTATGTCCTCACAGAGTTTGTCATGTGCTATTATGAGTCCATCTGGTTTCACATTATATTCTCTCCAAATTCCACGGAGGGATCTAAACATCCCCTAGAACAGATCAATCTGCCAGTGAAGCCATGTTGTAGCAAAAAATCTAAAGAATTCCTACTGGGACCATCCTGAGAACGTCCTTTTGGCCAGGCTGGCAGACACTGATCAGAAAAACAGGAAATTAGCTATTGACAGAATCAAGAAAATCTGAGAAGTTTTTGTGTATGAGGAAGAGATACGTGATTTCAGGCCACTCAAAATGCCTCGATTTAATGCGGACCTGCAAAATATTGTCGAGGAGCCATTCTATATTGACATTTCATGCCATTCTCAAGATGTGGAGCGGTTTATGCCAATGGTGATGGAAGCTTCTGGCGAAGTTTATGGAAAAGAAGCAACAGATGGCTACATTCGGGCGGTACTAAAATCCTCTGACTTCATGCCATCGTTTGAGACAAAACCTGATTTTAACGTATCAGTTTACGTATCAGTTAGATAAAAAAAAGTTGAACTCCCCACTAGTTTGTAGTTATTCTTCAGTTTAAACTAAACTCTAATGTATTTAGAAGCAATTATAGCAACAAACCAACAACTCCGATGGTGATCATCTTTTTGGCTCGAAAATCTTAAAGAAATTAAATTTTGAGCTCAAAAAAGGGGGTGTTCCAAATACTTCTCAAAAAAGATTTCCACCTATGAAATATGTGTAAACAATTCATGGTTTACATTATTATTTTGTGAGATATGTAATGGCTTTCATTACATATTTTGGTGTGTGAGTTTATGACGCGCAGTGAAGATGATAATCTGTAAATAAATATTTTAAGTTCACTTTTTTGAAGGATAAAATTAGGATTATTTTACTGTATAGTATATGGTATATTCTGGTTGAAAATCAAATTTTGCAAATCATCTGTGAAAAATTCTTGGAAAATATTTAACAGTTTTGGATGGCACATTCATTTGTTCCTTATACCTTGGTATCGATTTTGTCCGTTCAGGAAAAGTTCTGAGCTCAATTTTCCTTATTCTATAGGCTTTGAAGTTGAAGTTTCTGTATTATATTCTTCTTTGCTCTATGATTACTCAGTTCTAAACTAACTACAATATCCCAATGGCGGTCTTTCTCTGGAACCTACATATTTATCATTTACATCTACTTAATTTGTCCTTTTATATGTTGGTGGAGGAATCACGGCAACTTCAACATCGTCTATTACTTCAGCTTCATTACTCGATTCTTGAAGAGCCTTTTCTACGTGATCTGATGTGTATATATGTGAACCTATGTGTGCATGTGTGTACATGTATGTGCGTGAAGCCAAAACAGGGAAAGATTTATCGCAAAATAAAAATGTATAATAACTTATGCTATAAAATTGAAAAATATATAAAATAGAATAAATATAAAAGTATTACCTATATTAGCGAACGTAGGCCAATTACCACCAAAATGGGAAAGAAAAATAATAAAGAAATGCAATATTTACATAGATATAATCTAAAAAGTCTTTTCACAGTGTGTTCTTACATAATCAACTAAAGTCGTAATGGAGCTCAATTTGTAGGAATGTCGCAGCAACTAAAGTAATTTTACCCAAGTCAGAGAAGGTCACTTTACGATAAAGAGAAGTAAGGAAGGAGGATCCAGAACGTGCGTTTGAAATATCGATGAATGGGAGGAAATTATCTCGTTCTTTTTTTTTTTCAAAACATATGTTGGGGTGTTCTTCATTTAGATTGTGAGAAAGTTTCCGAGTTACTTTCTGAATTAAAGAGGAGAAAATACTAGGGGCAGTCAATAAGATTTGCAAATCGCTAGGGCAAAACAGAGGAAGGGCGATGGCTGTTAGTGGGGGTGTTAGGACAAGTTATGACAAGTCAGGACCTGCAGCCAAACGCTCATGCCTTGTTCATTTAAGAAGCAGTAGCTAATCGCAGATCATCTGTCACAAATTTTTCCACAATGGAGAAGGTTCAGCACCACGCAGTGATCAAATCTTTGACCAAGGAAGGCAAGAATGCAAAAGAGATCCATGAACGCATGGTTGCAGTGTACACCGACACCACCCCTTCCTATGCAACCATTGCTCGCTGAAATAGGGAGTTTCGCCATGTTCGTGAGTTCCTTGAAGATGACCACCGTCCAGGACGCCCGTCAGACGTAACCAACGAGGACAATGTGGCCCTTGTGGAGAGGAGGATCCTCGAAAATCGACGGGTGAAGGTCGAAGAAATCGAGCGAGAACTTGGAATATCACATGGAAGTGTTATCAACATTATCCACGACAATTTGGCCATGACCAAGGTCTGTGCGCATTGGGTCCCTAGGAACCTCACGCACCATGATCGACTTCAACGTCGTCAAAGTCCATAAGGCCAGAATTGCACAAGCTGCCCTGCGCGAGTGCGGATTCGAGGAACTCAACCATCCCCCCTACACTCCAGATCTGGCCCCTTTCGATTACTGTTTATTTTGTGAGCTCAAGGTTGCACTGCGTAGACGCTGGTTTGGGGACGATGAAGATGTCCAGCTTGCCGTCGAGGAGTGGATTGAACAGAAGTCGGGAGATTTCTGGTTGTCAGGAATTTGAAGCCTCATGGACAAGTGGCGCAAGTGCATTGAAGTCGAGGGTAGTTATATTGAAAAATAATAAAACATTTTTCCTCATATCTCGTTTTCTAATATCCGAATTGCCAAACTTATTGACCGCCCTTCGTATGTCTCGTCAACATATTTCGTATAAAAAAGAGGATTAAAAGCAAATGGTCCATGGCTCAAGGAATCTTTTTTGATTTTGGAGATAAAGTTACATCCTATTCATGGATATTTAGTCTCACATTCTGGATTTTATTCCTTTTATCTGTGTCGTAGGTTAGCCGAGATTATATATATATATATATATATATTTATTTGTTTTATTAATTTTTAATACACCAAATAAACTTTGACATGAGGCTTAGGTTCGTGCCTCGGTGACCGCATGAGGATCGTGCTCTAAGCTGCTAATCTTTATTTTTATTAGAGTGAATGAATAAAAGTTGTTTCTTACTCGACTTTATCAATTATTGCCACTCTTACTCGTTCAAGGATAATTAAAACAGTGGTTTTACTGAAAAAATAGACTTTAATGAACATGCACCATGTCACTTAATAACATAGAACAAATACCGATCTAATACACCTAAACAAAGAGAAAATGGGATTACTCGGTGAGCTCTCGCAGCTCGCCTTGAGTTAAAATTTTATGGGGGGGAACAATTTTTAAGTTAATATTGTTGTCCTTAGCCATACATCCACTAAACTAATTATTATGCACGGGGAGATAAACCACAGGATTATTCTCTACTTAAAATAAGGTGATTGAGATAAAATACTCGCAACCAGTTAGACTATCTTCGGAGATTTTGGATCCGGTGAAGCGTTGCTCAAGTTGTTTGTTGTTTGCTCCCTAGATGGCGTTCGTCGACATGCCTGTCGATTTAACGGGTGGCGTCACGAGGGATCTTGGGTGGAGGCGACTTTAAGTTAAAACCTAGCCCTTCTACTTTGCTTCCGGACGAGATAAAATTGTTGTCTTCTTTTTATTTTTTCTATCTAGTTGGAATTTGTCCAACTCAGATAGATTAAGATTTAGAGTCAAACTGGCTAGCTTGATATTTAATAATTTGGGGTTCGAACGGCACCGAGCTTCCTTGGTACGATCTGGTTTGGTACAAGGACTGCAAGTTCTTCTTAACTTGCAGAAAAATTTTACCAGTGATTTTTCTGTTTCATTATCAAACTCGAAAAATCTCTCAACTGATGATTTACTTGTCTCTCCTGTTAGAACAAATAAAAAGCCTGGTTTATTCGGGTCAACCTGTTATATACACAAATTACTCTGCGGGGTTGGGGAGGTGGAGGGGGGGGCGCAAGGAGTGACCTCAGATTGGTCTCCCGCGCTTGGTGTCTTGTAGCTCGGAGAGAGTGTAATATGAGATTGGCAGTTTGCACTTTTGAATGGATTGTTTATAAGTACACCCTCGACGGGCCTGCCTTTTGAGCTGAGGTCAGGAATCTCTTTCAAAACATTTTCCCTTTTGCCCGTTCTCCTATGTTACCGGAGAACATCGGAGGGGTAAAGCTAAACCCTAGATGTCTTTTGTTATTATTTCATTGGCCTCGATACATATATATATATATATATATATATATATATATAATAAACTCTTATTATTCCTCTACAGTCTGTTTGACGCAAACCAATCTTCCTCGGGTTTGGCTGTAATTTTTTTAGTAGCTGAGTCTTTTCCTACAAAGTGAGTTCCAATCCCAGGCTTGTAATCCGTGCATGCAGTTTATTTCTCTATTTTTAACAATAAGGGTTTAACATCTTTTCTAGTTTATAAATCCCTTTCTACTTTTTGAAACAATATATATAGACCCGAACCCTCTTAAAAATTGATGTTCCCCAAAATATAGATATAATTATTGCCTGAACTTTCTCATCTTAATAAATTTGTTCACTCTATTGTTCTTAAACTACTAAGGAAATTTTATGTGTATACAAATTTGAGATTTCTCTTTAGTACTTGATTCAAATGGTTGCTGTTTTAAAAAGGAAGGATAATCTCACTCCTGAAAAGATAGCATGATTGTTTACACATTTAGTTGCCCTGAGTCTAACCAAGAGTCCTACCTAGGAACTACTGTGGGCTCATTGAAGACGAGAGCTTGGTAACATCTTGGCATCAGTGTGCGAACAGGAAATATTCTGGCTAAAACGGAAACTATATTTAGGCTATATTTAGTCTTCTCTTGTCTCCTTGTTGTGTCAGATGAGCCCATTTTTATCCTGCTTCATTTTAAATCTTAAATTTTGAATCTATTTCCCATTCTGTTTAATCTTGTTTCAATTATAGAAATTGTGATCTTCTGTCCAGTGTGTGTTTAACCCTTATATTTTCTGCTAAATACTTTATGTCCCTCCCAGTTTTTATATTTTAATCTTCTAATGATTTAACCATTTAATCAAATAAGGTTCTCAAATAATGTGTATGCTCCTGTGTTTTTGTATACAATTTGTGATGATGTGAATATGCAACCTGAAACGTCAATTTAATAAACTTTGTACCCTTTTTTCATATTTATCCTCCCTCTCTCTCCCTTTCTCTCACTATCTTTGTTCCCTCCTTTGCATTTTTATATCTCTTCTTTCTATTATTTCCTTATTCTTTCTTTTCTTATCCATATTCCTTATTATTACCCGTTTCCTCTGTTCATTATTTACTTCTTCACGTCTTTTTGTCTATATACCTTCCTCCCTAGTACTATTTCCTTCCATTCTTACCACCCTTTCTTCTACACGCTTTGTTTCTGACCCTCTTTGTTTCCTTTTTTTATTAACCTATGCTTCCCCAGTATATATATATATATATATATATATATATAAATCGGTAAGATAGATATAGAATAAAATATTGGGTGGATAAGAGAGGAGAAGTTAATAAGAATAGAGAAGGATTGGAGTGAACAACAAATAAAGTAGAGACTATAATATAATCCAAGATAAAATCGTATAAAGTTAAGATAACAATGAAAATAATTAAATATATTGAATACTAACAGTAGGGAAAAAGTAGGGCGGTTAGACATCATTGGGTAAGAATAAAGAATAAACTGGGGGAGTCAGCTCCACCGACTCCCTCATCTGATTTCAACAGCAAAGATTTAAAATCTATGAAGGTTCAGTCCTTTTGTTTAGGTAGTGAGGAAAAAGAGTTCTGAAGGTCATCTTTCACAGAAGTTATTTATATGATGAGGTTATTACCAAATCTAAAGAGAATGGTTTTTATAAATAGATTCTTCTCTTCATAGAACCATTTTGTATTATTATATCACAATGATAATCGAAGGAAAGGTTATTATGATCTGGTCCATACAGAACTTTCTTCCATTGCATAAAATGTTCAGTACTGCTCTTCACGTAGATAATTTCAAACAATTTCGAATACAGCTCTCTGCACTCGCATCTACCTGTGTGATAAAAAATAAGACAAATTAAATTAGTTGAATGAAGCCACCAAACTAATTGTTGTCATATTAAATAACATAGCCCATTAAATCCTAATAACTTGAAAACATCTGAAACTTCCTTCTTATTTATTTATCAAATTGCCGCCAATCCTTTAAATTTGCAACCACTAATTTTGCCATTTAGCTAATGTGGTTTAATGCTGTTCATTATATAAATATTTTACTTTAAACCTACTAGGAGCTGTCCCACTTTTTTAATATTTATATAATCCACAAATTCTTTCCTATACCCTACAAAATCAATAATTCTGTTTCATTCACGCACCAAGAGAGTGAATCTGATTTGAATAATAGATCACACAGTAGTATTTCTTTTTCGTTGTACACAGAGTGAGACGTAACTGGATAAAATTTGAATACATAATTTCTTGTTCGTTGCCTAATGCCACTTACATCGTCCCAAACTCGATTATCACTCTGCCAGTTTCTGAAAGTTCTACGTTTCCTAAATGCTGTTTAATCGCGAAGGTTAACATTGCCAAACGGAAAGGTTTGCATCACCTCATACTGACAGAGAGGGTTCCGATTTTAAACTTAAAATGGCTGATTTCCTGCAGGAGCATTTCTAAGTTCCTCGTTAGATAGTTTTTTTCTTCGACACTCGCTTCAGGAATTCAAATTTTCTTAATTGATATTTTGACCAGACTTTTACTATATTTTCTGTAATCTGCATCCTCTTATTTTTGATAACATTTTGTATTGCAGTTGTTAAATCCTTTCTCATAATTTGCTCGATGCTATTTTATTTTAATATATCAGAACTTTATTACAAGAAAGAAACGACGAGTCTAAACCTGTACAGTTCCTCTTCCACTGTAAAGCCAGCAAAATATAATCTGAATGAATTAAGCTAGTATCAAGGTATTTTTGCATTTGGTAAGAAACAACAACAATGCATAGATTCATTTCTCCATAGTGAAGTGCCACTAATAATTATTACAGCGATGTATGAAGTTTACGAAGATGCTACAAATGGAAACTTTCTTGCGGGTGCAATTATGAAAATGATGAAAAATAGACAGAACTAACGCGACGAAAACCACCAAAGTACAACCATGTGAAACGATTTGAAACTAATATATATATATATATATATATATATATATTTTTCCTCAGTTTTTAAAATTTGATGATAAGCACAATTATGCTAATATTATTATTTTGCAGATATATTCAAAATAAGCATTTAAAAAATGCTATTAAAAAACTGTGCAGCTTTTTAATAAATCTAAAATTGCGCTCTGGTGCTGTTCAAGAAGGAGGTGAGATTTAGTCCCTGAGTTATGCGATCAAAATTATAATCTTTTTCCTAATATTTTTTTACTAAGAAGAAATGTTTGAATCTTTTGCTATTTTAGAAAAGAGTGCAACTATTTTTGCTCAGCAGCAAAGTGGCCTGAAATGCTAGAAGATAGTTGCTAAGAGTATTGCATGACAAAAGAGCATCTTTTGGGCTATTGACGACTATAAAAAGACTCCTGGAGAAAAGTCCTCTAAAAATCCAAGAGCATTAAATGAACACAACGATTGCTTCCTAGTATGGTGCCGATGAAAGTTTGTGTTGCCACCAGTGCCAAGTTAACCGCACTATTAGAAAGAAGCAGGTGTGAAAGTTTCAGCAGGCACAGTGGGGTGGAAAGTTTTCGCAAAGTGGAGAAGAGACGCAAAGTAACATATCACCATGAAAAACTTTACATTTAGGATCCAATTTTGTAGGAAATATAAAAAAAAGAATGTTAAAGACCTGTGCTAGAGGATATTTTGTGATAAAGCTCCCTTTCGCTTCTTTTGAGCTTCTAAATGATCTGTCGTTTGTAGGAGAGAAGGACAGCGCTTTCACGAGTCCTGCATCATGTCCACAGTGGAGTATCATGACACACTATATGTGGGGCTGCTTCTCATCTAAGAAAACTGATTTGATGGCAGCAACAGACTACCATTAAATCAAAATGGTACCAAAATGTGCTGCTTTAGCAGCTTTTCACAAAGGTTCCAGAACACTTTGATGATAACTGTATTTTCAGTATAACGGCACACCTGGCCACACAATAAAAGCAATAACAAAGTTCTTGACTAAAAATAACATGCAACTTTTGAGACCTTGTCACGGGATTTCGCCATAAATGAACATAACAGTAAATTTGTAGGCGATAATTAAGCCTCAAAGAGAGAAAGCACAATCAACCATGTAGTGCAGAAGACTAAGATGAACAAGCACTAATTTTATATATAGAAAGTAGCAATCTGACTTCAAACATAGGCGTTTTGGCAGGAAAGGCGACCCCTCTCTTCCGACCTGGATCATCCGTGTACACTGGCACGATAGTTCCACCGTGCCATAAAATATGCTCTAAAAAGTTTAAACTTAATGCATCTGGTGTTGTTGAAGCATTTTAAGCCGACGCGTGCAGACAAATAATCAAAGATGGAACCATCCAGTATGGCAATATGCGCAGAATCAAAGGCCTTACAAGCGAAAGAGCTACCCCGAAGAAGTTCTTAGCTATAACTAGAAGGTTTTATGTTATGAGTAGTGTCTCTTCGTGGCATAGGCAGAATAAAAAATAGCAGCACATACGATGAGCTTCGTTGGCAAATGAGAATGACGCCCAACTTCCGCGTATAAGCGTATAGTAAGTACCCCATACATGGCGCAGAGCAAGTTGTATTGTCTAGTATCGACAAGCAGTCAAGCAACTGATTCCTGACATTCAATATGTGAATTCTGTCAGATAATTTTATTGTAAAGGTGAAGGTGCTACCATTACTATGCACTAGAAGAAAATAAAACAAGAAACTGCCGTAACCGCTAGCCTCCCTTACACTGACAAATGCCCAGAATACGCAGGAGATCACGGATGGAGGGAATCCATCTCTAGCAAGAAAAATGCCTCAACTGCGAAGGTCTATGTCTGGGACTGGAAATGAATTTCCCAAAATTAAATGTAATAAGAAAAAGAATAGAAAATGCAAAGACAAACGAAACAAAGGGTGAAAATAAAATGAAAGACTCAAAGACAAATATTACCATTTCGCAAAGGGATTTACCCTCTATGCGCACCTATCTTAATTTGGTAAACCAGAAGCCTTAGGACAGACGCTTAATTAAGTACTATTAAGCATGATATAAAAGAAATATGGTGCCTAGAGAACCCAGAATCATCAAACATACTTAGTGTGTACAAGCTAAAAGAGAAGGAAAATAATCAATGTAAATAAAGAAAAGAAATCAACCATGGACAAACGAATGAAGAAAAAACATCCACAAAACAAACCGAAGAAGAATGAACCAGGATAAAAATGAATAAATAAGATCATAGGATCAAGATCTAGGCTAGCTAAATCATGTTACTCCCTCGGTAAATCAAGCAAATGGATGTAGTCCAAGCATGCAATGGAGACAATTGCAAATTGGCGTTCAAAGGAGAACACGAGGAAGAGGGAAATTTAAATTACTTATGGATGGTACAATTATAATCTGCTCTGGGTATGCGATAACACTCTCCAATGCGATATTTGGCCAAGCTAAGATTGGTAAATTTAACCTAAAGGTAGAAAAAAAAAGGTGAGTCACAAGACAACCCATCTGTAAAAAACAAAGTTACTAACAATAAATCATACTGATGTGAATTCCGGAAAAATAGGAAGCGAAATAAATCCAAACATTATAGTCATCTCGGATCATAGAGAAATTAATGAATACAATAGAATTAAAATATTTAATTATACTATCATATCAACCAATCCAACAAAAGAAAGGGTGAATGAGCGGCTATAGCGATAAGAAGAGGCCGCGAGTACACTAAGAATGTGTAGCCGTTAGAATAATAATAGAAATAACATCAATAGTGGTACCATCATGGTATCATCTCCAAGAAGAATATTTTACCAGTACGCAACTTCATAACGATATTCGAAAAGGGACAACCAACAATATTCCTGGGTGATTTGAATGCACTTTCAAAGCAAGAAACAATAGGACAACAAATACTTATGGACATAATTTAGAATGCTGCTTGGAAGAAATATCCTAAAAAAGGTGGGAGCCAAAACTCTACCTATACTGCAGCCAACACCACTACGAAACGAGTCCTTTTATTAAGCAGCTGTAATGCCACGTAATATGAACATGAAGCTAGTAACAATTATGGATAGTTATCACATTGGAACGCAACACCAATTTAATCAAAACCTTATACATGTCCCTGCAACTAATAGGAAGCAGTATCACATAGCTGGTTAGAATAAATATTTGGAAAAACAAAGTAATTATATTTCAAACAACCTGACAGAGGCTTGACTCGAGGAGATATACGAGAAGATGAAGCGTTTAACGTGCTCCCTAGTAGTGGCAGAGTCAAGAAATGTCTTTAAGGTAAGTTAACGTATAAATACACAATAGGAGTGGACCACATAAATGAAAAAAAGCTGGAAAGACATAACAGTTAAGAACGCACGAGAAAAATGACAAATAATAAACTCATCCAAATGGTCAAAACCATGAACAAGAATCAAGATAAAAGAAGAAAATTGTAACCTTAATGCAAAAAATCAGGAGACGGAAGACAAATGTCGCCAGCATTGAAGTCATTTACTTCAATATCAACGAAAGAAAATCGAGAGATTCAGTCTACACACGAAAGCATTGGTGACAGGTTCCTACGAAAAAAACATAAATAGGATAACTCCTGCTCTTTCAATTGATCACATCAGAAAGAAGAAGTTAGCCGGAGGTAATAAAAACAGAAGAGGAAATAATGAGCCCAATTCACTCATTCCAACAAAAGTCACTAGGAGCATCAGGAATCAAAATGTTCAACATAAGCAAAGCCCCAAACTACAGCATCACGGCACCAAAAACTATTTATGTATACTGCAAGCTTGAACACCGGCTACATCTATAAAGCACTAAAAACAGCAAAAATAATATTAATCCCCAAACCAGGTAACCTCTACACCTCAAAAATAGTTACAAGCATTTATTGATATTAGATTTGACCCAGCAACTCTACGATAAAACACATAAACTAGTGGAATACATCGAGGAAAATTATTTATACAACAATTTCAAGCTGGCTTAAGAAACGCAACTAGAAAAAGCCTTTTGATATTCTTAATCGGAGCCTTGCAGTATAAGATCCTCAAATTCTAAATGAACAACAATTTTTGAGAGAATTGTATACCATGAAATCTCTGCAAGAAGAGGAAAAATCGTGATCAACGTGTAAGAGTGACCAGAATTTGAGATGAAAGTTGGAGTTCCCTAAGGTGGCGGTTTCTCACTTCAACGTTGTATCCAATATATACAGCGGATATGCCTTTACTAGTAAGGCCAAAGATACTTCAAACCCAGTTTGCACAAGATATCAGTCAACCTATCATTTCTCCTAGTAGAAACGAAAGAAGACAAGCAAGAATAACGGCAGTGGAAATAACAAACTTAAATAAATATGAAAGAAATTGCAAGATACGAATTAATATGAACAAATTACCTTAATTATAATTCAACGAAAAAGTAGCCTACCATGTAGACGAGGGGAAAAGTTACTATTATAAATCTAAAGGTAAAGTTTTAGGTATAAAAATAACACCAAAAGTATACACATGTCATTCATAGGAAAGAATCAGAAGAACAATTCCCACATTACAACACTTATATTCAATCAGAGAAATTTCACGGAGGAACTTGAGAAAAATATATATGGCAAACGAGACGGCAGCACTAATATGTTCACCAATACCATTGCATAAGATGCACAAAACAAGAATGAAACAAATATAAAGAGTTCAAAATAGAGTAATAAGATTAATTACCAACAAGACAAAAAGAGAAAGGAGTAAATGAATGACGTACATAAAGTGGCCCCATTACAACCAATCATTGAGCTTACTAAGAAAGGTTTGACCATATATGGGGCAAAATAACAACCTGCCGCCAGTATTAGGAGAACAAATCAATATCTCAAACGAACAATGAAGTCAACTTCAATTCTAAATCGCAATGCCTCAGCTGTGGAAGGAAGAGAAGCCAAAATATGTATGAAGAACTCAGGAAGAACAAGTAAGAAGAGACAGAACAAAGGAGAAAAACAGAAAAAAGTGCATAAAAAAGAAAAGAAAACTCTAAACTAATACAAAGGCTGGAAAAGGCAAGAGGGGTGAAATAGCCAAAAAGCTGACTAAGGCAACAAAATACTGAAATATGAGAACCGAAAACGACATCCGATAAGAAAACAAATTAGTGAACAAGAAAATAAGAAAACAAAATCAAGGTAAAAAAGCACGCCAATACAAAGGGATACACCAAGATATTTAAAAGGCATGAATACCAAAACCGTCCATTGCATACAATATACATAACCATATTTTACAAGAGAAAAAGAAATTAGACGTGATTGAGTTAATGAGAGAAGTAACAAGAGGTATTAAAGGCAAGTGAACGGGATTATGGAAGAAGCAATGATCAATTAGAGCAAAGAACAACACAATAAAGGCACTAGATACTGATAAAACAGAAATAACATCACCGGAAAAACTTAATCTCCAGTCCGATGCTCTACCATTAAGCTACCAGACACAAAAATTCGAACTGACCAAAAGCGTCATCTTATCAAACAATTAGAGAACTATTTCTCCCGGCTAGGAATCTCATAGGGATTTTATACCATATCTCTAACCCATGCACGATTTAAAGGTTCAGTATCCACATATAATACAAAAAAAAAACCCAATTTGTGCGTGTGGTAACAACACTCACTGGGATTTCGCCATTAACAAGTTTTGCCATTTATAAACTGTTTAAGGCAAAAGGAAAGATGCAGAATGTGTATATTGCCGACAATATATCCATTCTGTATATGATAAAAAATTGATTGCAAGTGAATGAACACACGGGACAAAAAACCGTAGTTTTTTAATGACCACACAAAGGGATTGTCGAGGATAGAGGCTCCTTGCGGCACGCACAACCACGAGGACACGCTCGAGGTCAGTCCACATCAGCGAGGACCGTGAGAACAGCCAGAATAGCGAACTGCTTTCCGCGATAAGCGAGAGATTGGAATCTCAAACGAGCGCTTCTTTCGTCTCTCAGGGTCTTATCAAGAACCCCCGAGGGAGTGTCTCCTATACCTCAAGCGCCGTGTTGTTTCTTGCAGAGATTCCCCTTTTCCTTGATGGAGGCAGTAAGGGATCTGGCTGTTCCGTATATATTGTTAGTCCAAATAGGGCATCGACAGTATATTCCTGCCTTTTGCAACGAAACACGTCATTCTCGACAGCGCTCCTTTTTCTCGACTAGCGGAAGGCTAGAATTATACACAAGGATCCGAGCCCCAGTCAATTGGCCCATTCTTGGTTTTAGTACATTTCGTTTCGCCCGAATACTCCCTTCAGTGTTAAAATTAAATTATCCAGCCCGGAAATCGAAATCGAGTCCTTTAAATATCGGTCAGATTCTCTATCAATAGGATACCAGGCATAGAAATTCAAACCCACCTAATGCGTCATCCTATCCAACACAGTATCTCTCCAGGCTATGAAAATCCAAGGGATAATTATACTATATCTCTAGCCCACTCTCATTTTAAAGTTCAGTATCCATTTTACATAATAGATGGCATGCGCCATATTTAATTTATTTCTGCTTTTCAAAGGGGGTTTTTGAGGCAGAAAAAAGATAATGTAACTGTATATTGAAGACTATATAAGACATATTATACAAGTCACTAGTTTCTTTCCGGAAATGCATACATTCCCCATAATCGACCGAAGTCCATACTAGCAAAAGTATGAACTTCCAGCAAAAACAAATTTCACATCTGAATTTTTTTTTTTTTGATTTTATAGTGCCCATCTGGCAACTGCCTACTTGGGAATAGGTCGCCGAAAAACACGACAGCCTAGAACTAGGCTACTTTAAAAAAGAAAAAGAAAACATAACGATATAAATTGGAAAACTTAACAATCAGGAAGCAATCTCCGGCAGTGGGGGGAGGTCCCCCTCACCCCGGTGCAGGAGAGTGCAACCTACAAAACAACAATAACAAACGAAAAACAAAAAGAACCTTAAATGAATGGGAGAAGCCCGGCCTACCCCTAAAAGTCAACAAGTCGAAAAGTAAATGTACACGAACTCGTCCCGAGCACAAGGGAGACGACAGAAAGCAACCTGAAGCCGCCGCGGCATTGGGGGATAGGTCCATGGGAACAGTCGTGGCGCAATGGCACGCAACTTTAAGTTTCCTTTGACCGTCTCCCATCTTCTTTGCCAAGCAGTACGAAGAGCTGCCCGTATTCCTGCCATGTAGTCGGTGTGAGGAAGAGCAAAACGCTGGTCTCGTCGCAGAGTCTTCGCGGACGATTCTGCGCCCTCATCGGCGCCCTCATCGGCGCGCTCATTCCCCGCAATTCCTACATGTCCACGAACCCAGCAGAAGATAATCTCGACATCTGCCCGGCTTACCAAAACCGTGGCGTCATGGATATCGCGAACCAGGGGATGCGGATATATCGTTATGGAGTTAAAGCCTATCCGGCGGCCTTCCGCGACATCACGACTTTCATTGAATGCTTAGGGGACAGCATCCCGGCTAGAGAATGCTATAAAAGCGGTCGCTAAGGATTCCGCTACGGACGCGGAGTCCGAGATTGCGGTCCCACTCTCCTTGAAAATATGGGCGATGGGGTCCTGCGCGAACTTGCCCCGATTCCATTTGACTCGCTTCCACACCTCAGCTAAAGGGGTCTTTCCGTTAAGTGAAGACACGTAGGCCCGCCAAGAAGAGCGGCGAGAGTGCTTCGAAATATACCGGAACCTAACCCTAGCCCGACAAAATTCAGTGACAGTAAAATCGTTCCGGCGGCGCTTATAGCGCATGTAGGCATAACGCTTCTGTTTGAGGGCCGTCTCACACTCAGCTGACCACCATGGGAGTGGTCGGCGTGCAAAATGGCCAGACGTCCTAGGAATAGTAGTCAGGCCCACGCGATGAGGTTGCCGGAGAAGAATTCAACGGCCTCATCTAACGACCTAAACTCCTCGACTGAGATAGATAATTCAGTCATTTCCTGAAATGCAGGCCACCGCGCCCGCGCCAAGCACCACCAAGGTGGTCTCTTAGGCGGCAGTTTCCCTGAAAATGATATTTGAATAGGAAAGTGATCACAACCATGGAGGTCATCGACCACCCCCCAATCAAAATCAAGCTGTGCATCCGAAGAGCACAAAGATAGGTCAAGGCAAGAAAATGAAGCGGTTCTCGGACGGTGATGCGTAAACTCAACCACGTTTAGGACACCCATCTTAAGCTCTTCGATCAGATCAGCGAGGACTTCTCCCCTGTGATTTATAGAGTAATCTCCCCAGAAAAGAAACCCTGCCATTCAGATCTCCAAGCAAGAGTTAGGGCCTCGGCAACCGTGCCACGACGCGGCGGAAGTCCCCCGCCTCGAAGTCAGCTGACGGTGGAAGGTACGCAGAAATGATAGTATACCTCCTATCCAGGTGCAGCTGCACAGCTACGGCCTGGAAGGGGGTATCTAAAGAGAAAGGAAGAACGGAGACATCATGCCAGGTGTAACCTGCGCATCCCCCAGCTCGGCCATCCCGCGGTGGTGCGGTTGCAAGACCCTTATACCCCGGCAGGGCGGGCAGAGGGCACGCGCCTAGCATAGTCTCCTGCAAAAAGATAGCTAACGGGGAGCGGGACGAGACGAGCCTCCGCAGCCACCTCCCAGCTGGCCCGGAGTCCACGCCAATTCCATTGAAGGAATATGCCCTCCAGGCCTAGCTCGGAGGAGACGCGAGGGCCCTCCTCGAACTGAAGACCCTCAAGGGAATGCGCGTACGCTTCCCGGGGGCAGAACCCCGGGAGCTGTTGGCCGGAAAAAGCGATGAAGGCTCTGTCGCCGTCGATGACTTATTGGAGGAGGTTGGGCTCGCTATGCGAGTCTTTTCCTCCCTCTGCCTTGAAACCTTAGGCGGGCGTTTCGACTTCGGAGGCGGGGGGCCCTCTTTTCGAGGAACGTCCGTCTTCCATCTACTCGCTCTCCCTCGGGGCGTGGGCGAAGGAGCCGAAGCTCCTTTGTTGTTGTCCTCCTTCCGGGGGACAGCTTTAGGAACCCCCGAAGATAGCCTAGCGCCCATCTTCAGGGGTGTTGTCTCCTGTGAGTCTAACGACTCGGTGGAGGCGCGTGACCGTTTCGCCTTACGGGAAAAGGTCACGCTGGAAGAAGAGGGGAGAGCCCTGGTTTTAGCAGGGGCTGTGTATGATCCCATATTGCCGCCAGCTTTACCAGGGGAGCGCCCAGGTTTGGGTAGAGCCAACAGAAGGCTTCAGAATGGGTGCTGAAACAACCTTGCTCGTTGGCCTGGATGAACCAGGAGCAAAGGAGGCCTTTCTAACTATTGAGGCATATGACGTCCCAGGCAGAGCCAGGCGCGCCAGGACCAAGTCCTTAGCCTTGCGAAATGAAAGTCGATTTTGAGCTTAAACGGCCAGGATTTCTTTCTCAAGGAGATATGCACCACATTGCTTCAAAGAAGCGGGGTGCGGCTCTCTGCAATTGACACACTTGGCTACACACGATTTGGACTTATCGTGTGCGACCTTGGAGCAATTTACACAAACTTCGGGTGACCCCGACTTTGCACGTCTAAAAGAACGATTCATATGGCTGAAGCGGTAACAGTAATAGCACCGCCGCGGCAGTGGCACGAATGCCTTCATGCGGTAGCGGCACGAACCGGCACGCACCGACTGAGGGAGCTTGTCACAGTCGAACGTGACGAAGAGTTTAGGGGTGGGTCTCGAGGCCTCTCCCTGTTTTCTCATCACACGTTCGACCTTGACCACCCCATGGTCGGCCAGCTCTAGGGTGATGTCCTCAATGGAGTAGTGAACGAGTTTTCTCGCATAAACTACTCGTTTCACAAAGTTCATGGTAGAGTGCGGCGTCACACTCACCGGGGTGCCATGAAGTGTCCGAAGAGCACTTATCTTGGCCACCTCGGGGGGATTCACCGCATTCGCCAGAAGGCTCCAGTTCGAAAAACGAGTCACCTTCAGCTCTCTACCAATTGGACTAGCTAATCCTCTCCTCTGATGGATCATATTGCCCTTGGACAACATGGTGCCATCAGTGGAGCGAATAACAAGGAAGCGTTTGAAGCCAGCGGGCTCTAAAAAGCCAGGTAACCTCTGAATCAGGTGCCCCGATGTCATCGAGGCTCCACCCTGTGCACTTTTCGTCTTGGTCAGGGGCTCCGCAACGGGGGGACAGAGGGGGCGGATGTGCCGATCTTGGCTTGGTCGCTTGCCAAAGTGTCAACAGACCCATCTGTCTCCGTTGCCCACGCGGATGGAGAGGAGCCCCGAGTTTTTTTTGTCTTTTTATTCTTTTTCTATTTCTTTTTTGGAGAGGAGGGCGGGGAATGAACCCGCTTCTCACCTCCGCCGGAAGAAAACCCCATGCCAGATGGACCGATCTTAGCCAGGTCATTCTCCGAAATGGAGAAGGTCCTGGTAGTCGGGGGGCACCTGTCGGAGAAGATCCCTTCCCTCCTTGCACTGCTTCGGAAACCACAGCCGTTTGGGGAGGACTTGCATAGGGGCGGATTTATGTCTGGTGCTTGGAGCCGAGCCCGGATTCCCCCCCATGGAAGGCCCTACCGTCTGAGGCTGGGTTTCCTCAAGGAACATGTCTATCTCAGCGGTGGCCTCCAGTTGGCTATCTCCCCCAAAACATCGCAGAAAACATTGGCAGTATCGTCACTAGTCTTATGTGGGGAGGCATGGGCCTTAAGCCCGGCAAGGTTCAATATTCTTGCCAGCAGTTCTTTTGAGGGAAGCGACCGAAGGGGCCTGGCTTCACTCTCCCCCTTAAGGGAGTTTGCCCTCCTGAGCCGCTTTGATGTGGAGCGGCTGGCAAAGGGCTGCCTGATGGCTTTCTTGGCAGTCCCCTTGGAAAGAACAGAGGGGACTGCCGCTGGTAAAAGGGAGGTGCCAGAAAGCACCTCCAGAGAAGGGGGGTGAGTGGGAGTCCCCAACACCCGTAAGTGAAGGAGAGGAGTAAGTGCCCTCTCCGGTTGAAGAGATATGGAGGGTCCCCTGCGCAAGCACAGGGGGAACCACCCTTTTTCTGTGGAGCTGCCCGAGGGCGGCTCCGTCGTTTCTACAGGGGGAGTTAAAGGGGTTTTTTGGTTGTACTCATCATTGGGCATGGTGACCCTCTTTTTATTACGGGGTGCAGCCGCTCATCACCTCTCGCAGTTGTGCGCACTGCAAGAGGTGCTTACAGGCCTGGCAGAGCCAGGCGCTACCATTTGGGACCAACCCTCCCGCCTCGTGGCCTGGCAGTCCATCGGCATGTTGGCTCCCCCTTAGACGCGGCGTAAAAATGGATAGAATGTGAAGAGGAGAGTAAAAGGGATGTGGGGAAGGTATGGGTGGGGAAAAAGCAGGTTGTTAAGAAAAACCATCCCGAACTGGAGCTCAGTGGTTAGGAAACATTGTCCCCTCCCCCTTCAGCCCCGATCCGGGACGGTTGGCTTGAGGAAGAAGGTCAGCATCTACCCTGTGAAATTAGAGGCTGACCATTGAAAGTTGTGGGAGAGGTTGTATGAAAGGCGACGAAGTAGGGGAGAAATACAGGCTATCTGAAGGAAAGCTTATTGGCTAAGCTAGGGCCGGACGGAGCGCTGGATCCCGTCAGCACAGTGGCCAGGATGGCAAATCGCTGCGCCCCTTACGGGGGAGAAGATGGGTAAGGGGGAGTCCCCTACACCCGTAAGCAAAGGAGAGGAGTAAGCCTCCTCTCAGGTTAGAGAGATATAAAGGGTCCCCTGAGCAAGCACAGGGGGCGGGAGGGGCCTTAATTTTTTCGGTTGACCTGCCCGAGGGCTGCTCCGTTGATGTTAGAAGGGCTGTTGGGGGTTGGGTTTTTTTTATCTTCATCATTGGGCATGGTGACCATCTTTTTTACACGGGACGCAATAGCTCACCACCTTTTACAGTTGCCCTCACTGCAAGAGGTGCTTGCAGGCCCGGCAGAGCCAGGCTCCGCTATTTGGGACCACACCTCCCACCTGTTGGCCTGGCAGTCTATCCATCCCGAACTGGAGCTCAGGGGTTAGGGAACATTGTCCCCTCCCCCCTTAGCCCCGAGCTGGGACGGTTGGCTTGAGAAGAAGGTCAGCATCTACCCTGTGAAATTAGAGGCTGACCAGAGAAAGTTGTCGGAGAGGTTGTATGAAAAGAGAGGAAACAAGTGTTTTGAAGGAAGGAAGAGAGGCTAAGCTGGGGCCAGCCGGGGTGCTGAGTCCCATCAGCACGGCGGCCAGGATGGCAAATCACCGCGCCCCTTACGGGGGGTCAAAATAATATCCTTTATTCGGCTTAGGTGCAGCCATTTTGCTTCTTCTGTGAATGCCTTAAATCATCAAAACACTCACACCAAAAGAATAGAAAGCTCTGCCGTATTCTAGGCTGAGTAAAGCTGATCAGAGATTCCCTCAAAGGTAAAAGTATTCTGAGAACTAGATTTAATATTCTTTATTGAGCGTGAATTAGGGACGGTCGGCAGGTGGCTTTTGTTGATAATAGAATTTATCTTTATACACAATCCATCTCCTCTTTTCATCAGCGTTACCATACATGAATGTGGTATTTTAACTTCAACTTATACTTAATTCATATATTTGATTTGTTCTCATAATATTTACTTTATTTTCTAAACTTAAATTAACATATTTTATCCATTCTTACACACCTCTCAATACTAATATAGGGAATTAATACGACACTTTTAGTAATATCAGGACGAAAGAATGACTCACACTTTAGCGCCCCCAACTAAACCGAGTTCATATTAGACCGCTTAATACATTCAATATTAATTTAACATAAAAATATATTTCTTGAGTTGATATAATTTTATTCTTTTACAAAGTTTTTAATATTTATTCAATCTTACAATTGTTGGATCATTGATCATAAGCAACTTTAAGATCGAATAAATTTCTTTTAATATATTTCTTTACTAGAATTGGGCGAAATTTAGAGTGATTTACAATAATAAAATAGAAGTTTTTGATTTAATTGTATTCTTTTACAAGTTTTTAAATATATATTGAATCTTATAATTGTTGGACCATTGATCATAAGCAACTTTAAGATTTAATAAATTTCCTTTATTATATTTCTTCACTAGAATTGGGAGAAATTTAGAGCGTTTTAAAATAATAAAATAGAAGTTTGGGGAAATTAATTTATAGTACATTTTTTTAATTCAACCACAGATATCTTAATAATTAAAATAACTAAAACAAATCTATTAGATTAATTATTTACCTATAAATTTAATTTTAAACTCATTTGTGGGCTAAGTTGAAAAAAAAAAAATCCGTCCGGAACATATTCGTTCAATAATTTCTAAATGCCACCATATATCTTATTTAGGACTTCTAAATTATTCAATACTATTGGTTTTCATCAATTTAATACGATTACATAAAATATATTGAAAATATTAGATTGCAATTATTTTATGTACACTTTTACACTAATTATATATTTATTAACAAATAATTATTAAATTCAAGTGTTTCGTTTCTTTTTAAAGTTCTTAAAAAGTTCGTTCTACTAACACAGAAGAATTTATTTAGTTACTCAGACAAATGTAATTTGGTAAATAAAAATGAGGGACATTTGAAATATTTAAGCTAAACTGTTTAAATTATGTAACATTAGGAGATATTCTAGATTTTACTTTGACGGGATTTGCTTGTTTAATATTACTTAGTTACATTCAAGGTCGTGCATTAAAATTCAGGTTGATGGTTTTTACATCAGCTAAAATTCGCATGAGCTCCTCATTTATTTAAGTGATCTGGGCGGTAGACTTTTGAGCGGTTGCTTTTAGTCCTTGTTTTTGAGAATACTTACCTGCATATTTTCCCGTTTGCCCACATCCCACCAGCTTAGGATTCCAAAATCAAGTCTTTTAAAAGACCAGCTGTCCTATGGACAAAATTTTGTATTGTGAATCGACGGCCTTCTTAGGACTTTAAAAAGGAGAGATAATGACACCTCAGGGAATCAGCGCTTTTCTGAGAGCACTCTTAAGATTCGCCTTTGTCAGATGTTGTGGATTAACGTGCGAACACATTATAAAATTTGATAAAAGTACAAAATGCTAATTTTTTAATTACTTTTGAGTCATATCCGATTCTACAATTGGTTATTTCACTACAGTACTTTCCTTCGAGAAAACAGTTTCAAAACATTATATATGCATTTAGAAAAAAATCTTTCCTATAAATATCTCAATTATATATATATATATATATATATATATATATATATATATATATATATATATATTTATATAAATATATATATATATATATTTATATATATATATATATATAAATATATATATATATATAAATATATATATATATATATATATATATATATATATATATATATATATATATATATATATATATATATATATATATATATATATATATATATATATATATATATATATATATATATATATATAAATATATATATATATATATATAAATATATATATATATATATATATATATATATATATATATATATATATATATATATATATATATATATATATATATATATATAAATATATATATATATATATATATATATATATATATATATATATATATATATATATATATATATATATTTTTTTTTTACGGTACTCCGATGTTCTTAGGAGTTTTGGGACGCAAGAGTTGCAACTCTATCCTGTAAACAAACATTTAATTGAGTGTTCGCATGTATAAGCTGCAATCCTCTTCGCGAACAAAACCTCTTATTACTATTTTTCCGTGTGTATGTACCACACGACTTTTGTTTAACTAAACAGAGATTAGGAAGGGGAATCAAATTAAATCTAAGGTTAAGAATGATTATATGCACAATTTTGCTCTACAAGAATAAATATTTAGAAATAACGGTTCTTAGGAGCGTTCAGAGGTAGTATCTGCAACTTTTCACTGCGATAAACGTTTGATTGAGCTTTCACATGTATGAGCTGCAGTTTCTCCTTGGAACTAAAACCTCGTCCTACTATTTTTCCCTGTGTATGTATCATACGACCTTTCTTTGGTTAACAGGAGATTACGAAACGAAATCAAATTTAATTTAAGGTTAAGAATGATTCTATGCAATACTTTGATCTTCATGTGTGCTAGGTATTATATTGCTGGCCTAGATTGCATATATATAAATATAATTACCGGCACACACAATGTTTTGTGTGTGCCGGGGGTGAACAGGGGAGGGAGAGAAAAAGAGATACGTATACATACAAAAATAAATTGTATTTAAGAATTAACAGATAATAACCCAAAGAGATAATGATTGATTGGATATAATACAAGGCACAAAATTAGTATAAAACGATGGATTGCTGTGATATATGAACGATAAAATGCCAATATAAAATAATATTTTAAGGATATTAAAAGGATAATTAAAGCATATGTAAAAGGGTATGAAAAATATAATTAAAAAATATTAAAAGTATTAAAAATGGTATTACGAAAAATATATATTAGTAGAGTACTCACACGTTATGAAATGGATTTACAAACCTGATGTTGAGTATTGGCAGTTACAAAAGTTAGAACACATTTTGGAATAACTCAAAAAGTAGCACCTGGGGTCCGCAATGAATGCAATGTCCCGCAGCAAAAATCAAAAAGGTGCTTCCAAGTACTTTCGAACTTTATTTACATAGTTCATTCTCAAGGATAACTATAAGATAAAATAATATAATAAAGGCATATATAAGCTAGTAAAAGTTAAAGGACCGCCTTAAGACTAGAAATCACCAATGAGGAAGTAGGAGAGGGGCTGGTAAAGTCTCATTAAGAATTTGCTATAACAGCTAGCAATGTCAAACTGAGATGCAGTAAAAGTCAAGTACAGAGGAAAAAAGGGTTAATACGGTTAATGGATAAATCGATATTCTAAAGATGGAGATTAGGAGCGACACAAGAAGTAAGCAGATACGTAAGGGAGAGGAGCAATGAGAGGGAAAGAAAAATAAAATAATCTTAAGACCAAATCATTGGAATAATTAAATTGACAAATCGGGTGCCAATATAAATGAAAATTCCCCCCCAAAAAAAACTCAAATCTTAGGAATATAAGTAAAAACTAATTTCTTTAAGAATGATGTTTTTTTCCTAATAAAATGAATTTTAAAAAGGCCATGGGAAATTTTAAAGTTATTAAATTGGCTTATACATGAACATTCAGTAAGGTTTCTTTTAATTGAGTCATTTGAGCCAAAAATAAATTTTGCTCAAGCCCAATTAAATAAATGGTTATTTTCGGAAATATGCACACAAAACGCACTATTATTTACAGCTCTCCTAACATTGAATTTATGCTGATTAATACGGATAGATAATTGCTTTCCTGTCTGTCCAAAATATTTACTTGGACAAACAGAACATTCGACCGAATAGACTCCTCCAGTATTATTACAATTATTGTGAACTAGAATGTTTTTTATAGTTGACTCGTATTTGAAAGCAAATGAAGTGTTATAGTTTTTATAAAACAAGGAAGGTCAAAGAAACAAACAGAAAAGTGTAAAACCCAAATGTTTTTAACATTAAAAGGGTATAGCGGGAGCTGTACTATAGACAATCGCTTTATCCGTTAAGCGTCCTCACCCTTTTGGATCTGTTCTTGACTCTTTACGCCTCTCAGTTTGACTTTGCTACTTGTTATAGCTAAATCTTAATGTGAATTTACCCGCCCCTCTCCTACTTACTCATTGATGATTTCTTGTCTTAGAGGCGGTCCTTTATCCTTTACTAGCTCATATATACCGTTATTATAACATTTTCTCTTGTAGTCATCCTTGTGGATGAAATAAATAAAGTTTGATTATTCTTGGAAGCACCGTTTTTATTTTTCCTGCGGGATATTGCATTCATATATATACATAAAAAATGCCTTTGATGAATGTTCTTCCCTCCACTATACCATCAAATAAAGTCAGAACAACCAAGTACCATTCTTAGATATCCTCACTACCAATATCATTGAAACAATAACAACTAAAGTTTATGTTAAATCTACCAACCCGGGATTTTGCATAAATGGAGACAGCGAATGTCCTATGCGCTACCGAACAAGCGTGATTTCGTCGTTCATCAATCGTGCTTTTACCCACTGCACCATAAGGAAGGACATACACAATGAACTCGAGGAAGCCAGTCAGGTACTTGTAAATAACGGATTCTCCAATAAAGAAATACAAACAGCCATAAGAATTAAAATGGACAGATGGTAACTTTCAGAATCCCAGAAGAACAGGAATCCGGATAATGAGGATTTTTTAAAATTTTTCTACAAGAATACTATGAGCACCGAACACCAAACAGATAAAAGAACCATCAAGGAGATTATAGACTGATGAATAAAACCCATCAAGGCCGAGAAAAAGATCTAACTAATCATCTACTATCAAAATAGACATACTTCAACCCTCTTCATGAAAAATAACCCCAAACCTCCGCTACAACCGAAACAAAGGACACATCTGATATACAAGTACATATGCAAATAAGAGACTGTTAGCTCCTACCTAACTCGTATATCAGCATGACCGAAATCACTCTCTCAAGAAGAATGTCATACCATCTGAACAACGGTGCACCTAAAAAAACATACACAGGAAGAACACGGAACCTGCCTCAACCTAAAAATGATAGAAAAAAAACACAAAAATTTTAGACTATGCTACCAACAGGCGGCAACTTCTCTTCCTTGAAGCTATCTATATATATCGAAGAGAAACAACCGAATTTAAACATACAGTCTAACTCCAATGAAATCCTGCCCAGTGTAAGAAAAGGAAACAGAGGGAAAGGTGTACTCAGAGCTGTCCCTAGCCACTAATCCCCTCTGGCAAGCAACTTAATCCCTCCCCCCTTCTCTGGCTACTTACGCCTTCGACCTTTATTACCTGGATCCAACCTGCCTTATGCGTGTATAGCTTCGTTCGTAATTTTGTTGATACATTTTGTAACATAAATAAACTGAATACTTTGAAATAATTACCCATTATAACTCTGAAGATGATACTCGATGTTTCGAAACGCGTCAGTTAAATTAAAGAAAGTGATAAATTACATTAATTTACTTCTACCTTTGGCAAAATAACAAACATCAGTCCCCGATGAACTTCTGTACGCTTATCCACAGGTTAAACAATGAAGAAAAGGCGAATATAAGACAAATCGAGAATATGCAAAAAGAATTATTAATTTGAAACTAGCGGTCGCTTTTAATAAAACATGCTATAATGAATATATATATATATATATATATATATATATATATTTATATGGCTTACTTATCACTCCGCTCGAGGTCATTTAATAATAATAGATATAAATGTTTATATTGGGAGCACAGCAGATTATATGTAGGATTCTGGCGCATTGATATACTCTACATGAATAAATATTTATAAATAATGGTACGAAGGATCTTTAGCACATGTTAGGTACTTGTTGAACTGAAAAGTATAAACGCGCGTTCTTCTAACATTCTTTTAGGTATCTGGAACGGATTCCACGTTACTGTAATTATTTTCATCACTTTCTGTTAAACCTCATTCATTCTGTTTCAGAGCATCTAAAATTACTGGTATATTTGTTGGTTGCGAATAGTTTTCTTCTCTGCTCTTAAATATATTTGGCATTTTTGCCGTTTTTACTGTCTATTCATACCCTATCTCGTCGTACATTAGGAATTCTAATTTATACACTTTGTTGTCGCGTTTGACAACACGGTTTGGGCCTGCATGAGGCGCTTGTAAGGGCTTTTTTAACGCGATTAACTCAGACCCACATATGCGGGGCATCTCGTAATTGCATGGGTACAAACAATTTCGCTACCGAGTGCAGATATCCTTCCGCGATTTGTGTAAAATCAATTTGCGACATGAGAATGGAACTTAGTGTTTTGGACAAAGAAGGGTTGTCCCTATTATTGCAGTAAACGGCGAAAAGTCCGATTTATTAGGCAGGGATCAGATTTACAAGAAGTTACAAGGAAAGAGAGTACCTAGGAGACCTTACGGTCCATTCAAAGAAGAACAACTAGTAGAACCATTGCAGAGCCGATGAGCCATAATAGAGCTCTTCAAAGTTCTGTGTGACCTTTCCACTAACTCGTTTATGTCATTGAGATATTCTATGTAAAATAACTGCGCAAGTTACGTTGTTGTCTGTCCGTCTTCGCATGTAGCGGCGAGGAGGAGTCTGACACTAATGGATTGTGGTTTGTACATAAGGTCACATGTCGACCTTCGATCATGTTTCTGAAGTGGATCACAGAAAATACGCAGCCAGAAGTTACCTGCCATGAGTTGAGTAGGCTTGTTGTGTTTTGCTTAATTTACTGAAGAAAAATGACACTAGCTGGGAAGACCCATTCACTATTTGATGCAGCTCAGCACCACCTACGAAAGGAGAACTGTCGGTGATTAATTGCTATAGTGAGTCATTCAATAACGAGTGATGTAACTAGATTGAATTTAACAGGGCTTCCTTGGTAGCATTAAACGGTTCCCGTTCAGCATAATTCCAGACAAGCTCTCGAGCCATAGTTTGAAGTCGTGTGGGTTCAGTTAAAGGAACTGCAATTGCTGCAAAACTAGGCATCATCCTTCTGTAATAACCTAAAATACCAAGATGACAATGCAGTCCCTTATAGTAGGTCGGTAATTGCATTTTCTCGCTGGAGGTCATATACTTGCAACTGAGATATGGTGGCCTAATAATCAAATTCCCTTTTCATGAATTCACATTTTTCATTGAAATTATAAGATTATTCTCTGCTAATATCTTGAAGATTTTCTTAGATTTTTTTTGTGTTCATTTATATTCTCTGAGAAGAATAGAAAGTCGTCGATAATGACAAAAAAGAATGCCAAAGCACGAAATAAATAGAACGTGCATCTTGCATTTTTAAGACCGAACGGATATCTAAAAATATTCGCAGAGGCAAAGCAGGTTTTAGTCACGTGCGTTTCCATAGCGCACTGTGTTAATCGGTCCCCGTTTTTTTAGGGGGGAGGGGGGGCTAATAACATTGTAACTATTCGGCCGGTTCCAAAGAAATTTGAAAAGCTTATGTTGTTTTACATTGTCTTTTGAATAGTATAATAGCCTTGGTCATTTCAAGGTTAGTCCGGGAATTTTTATAAATTTAGTAGGACGTAAGGTCATCAATCAAAACAAGTGAGAGCACGCGACTTCGGTCATCAGACCTTGTTATTAAACAACATATATTGTTTGTGATTTAAAAAAAAAATATGTTCATTGGACATTACGTATAATGGATCACGTCATAAATATGTCCTTATTTTTAGTCGCGTGCGGCTCTATATCTCACTATGTCGGTCGGTCACTATTCAGCCAATATTATAGAAATTTGAAATTTTAAACTCTGATGTTGTTTTACATTATCTTTCAAATAATATTGTCCCAAAGTCCAGCCAAGATTAGCCGGAGAATTATTTGCCAATAACATCATAACTATTCGGTCAATTCTAACGAAATTTAAAAACCTTTATGTTGTTTAACATTCTCATTCGAGTGGTATAATTTCAAGTCCTCCATAGGTTAGTTAAGGAATTGTCTTGTTTTGGCAGAAAGCTCATAGCTTTTTGAAAGATTGTAACGAAATTTGAACTCCTCTGTTGTTTTACATTCTCTTACGCATGATCTAACTGCAAACGTCCCCCTACTGTAAGGCGTGGAATAATTACTCAATAACATCAAAACTTTTCGGCCCTTCTAATGAAATTTGACACCTCTATGTTGTATTTACTTTCTTATTTGAATAATATAATTGCCAAAATACTCTAAAGGTTAGCCGAGAAATAGTTCGGCAATAACATTATAACTATTCGTCCGATTCTAACGAGATTTGATATCCTTATTTTCAGAGAGAGAGAGAGAGAGAGAGAGTGTGTGTATGTGTGTGAGAGAGAGAGTGTGTGTGTGTGCGTATGTGTGAGAGAGAGAGAAAGAGAGTGTGTGTATGTGTGTGTGTGAGAGAGAGAAAGAGAGAGAGAAAAGACGAGCGCATTCGTCGCTTTCAAGGAGAGAGTATAAAGACGAACCTGATTGCCCCTATTTAATCCACGCTAACGGAGGAGAAAAATCGCAAAAGCCAGGATAGGGTGGAGGCCCGACTTCGCAGAAGTCTGTGATGTGCTTAGGAGCACGAAGGGTCCCGCCTGGTATTATCCTGTGATGGCTTTAATCGGGCAAAGACCAACTCGTCTGGCGAAGTGTCTGTCAACTGGAACTCTCCCCGTTCGGGCGCACGGAAAGCCTCTTCGTCTCACTCCTATAAAACATCCGACGCTAGACTTGAACAGTAGTAACCTTTCGTGACCCAAGCATCGGCGAGTATCTGCCATCTTCCCATCCCCGTTCGTTCCGCGCGAACCATTTTAGAACCCGACAGGCTCCAGCTATTCTCCTAGAACTCGTGACAGTCAACCCCGTACACATTGATACCCGTTACCAGAACAAGACGAGTCAAATAATCGATTCAGTATTCTAAACTGAAGGCAAAATCTAAGCTCATCTCGTTTAAAAGTAGTTTGTCAAGAGGCTATTATTTTAGAATCTACACCGTCTTTGACGGCGCAGGATTACTCCCTTAGACCAAATCTTCGAGGTAACCGAAACGCGCTACTCTCCTGTCCAAGCTCCCCCCCCCCTTGTTTAAGCCTCCGTCATCTGGGCTTCGCGTGTGCTCAAGGTCATTTGAGCGCCCCATCTGTAATTGTCTGTCCGTGTGTATGTTGGTGGACACCGCCCAGGGCTCTCTTTGAAGCCGAGAATCATATACGTCTCCTATGTTTATATACATTACTTAAAACCCCTTTTAATTTTGTAAATATATTATTTTCATAGTAGTAAAGTATATTTTGTACTCCGTTTCTATTACCCGAGAACCTTCCAAGATAGCTAAGCATTAGCCAACCGAAACCTACGACACATATTTTTTTACATTTTCTTTCAATGGTATAATTGCTTAGGTCTTCGCAAGGTGGTCCGCGGCTAATTGAAAGTTTTGAAGGACGTAAGGTCATAAATCAGAATAAGGGAGAGTAGGCAAATTTGGTCAGCAGACCTTGTTATTAAGCAACATAAATTGTTTGTGATTTGAAAAAAAATTGTTCCTAGGACATTACGCATAAGACAGCACGTAACGAAGATGTAATTTTTAGTCGCGTACAACTCTATCCTCACTATGTCGGTCGCTTCTCGTTTGTCTTTTTTTTGTAATAATATTGTAACTATTCAGCCAATTCTAATGAAATTTAAAGGTCTTATTTTGTTTTACATTATCTTTTGAATATTATTGTGCCGAAGTCCTTGCAAGGTTACCCGGGGAATTATTTAGCAATAACTTCATGACTATTCGGCAGATTCTAACGAAATTTAAAATCCTTTTGTTCTTTTACATTCTCTTTCGAATGCTATAATTGCTAAGGTCTTCCCAAAGATATCTTGGGAATTTTTTTGATTTGACAATAAAATCATACCTATTTTTCTGATTCTAAAGATATTTTAAACCCTTATGTTGTTTTTATAATATCATTCGAAAGATATAATTGCCAAAGTCCTCCCAAGGTTAGCTGGAAAATAATTTTGCAATAACATCCTAAATATTCAGCCGATTCTAACGAAATTTGAAAACCTTATGTTGTTTTACATTATTCTTCTAATGGTATAATTGCCTAGGTCTTCATATGGTTAGTCTGGGACGGACTGAAGGTTAGAAGGAAATAAGGTGATATATCAAAATAAGTGAGAGCACTAGACTTTGGTCAGCACTCCTTGTTATTAAACAACATACATTTTCTGTGGTTTAAAAAAGGTTTTTATAACATTACCCAAAATGCATCACATCTGAAATATGTCGTAATTTTTTAATCCCGTGGTACACTTTATCTCACTATTTCGGTCGGTCAGTCCGTCGTTGCCCGTTTTGCTTTTTTATTTGATTTTGGTAATAACATTGTAACTATTCGTTCGATTCTAACGAAATTTAAAAATCCTATGTTGTTTTACATTTTTTCTTTGAATGATATAATTTCAAAGGTCTCTCAAGTATAGACTGAGAATTAGTTGGCGATAATATCATAATTATTCAGCTGATTCTACCAAAATTTAAAACCTTTATGTTGTCTTACATTCTCTTTTAAATACTATAATTATAATGGTCCTCCAAAGGTTACCCCTGAAATTTTTTGGGGGGGCAATAACAACATACCTATTGAGCTGATTTCAACGAAATTTGAAATCCTTATTTTGTTTTACATTCTCTTTAGAATTAAATTTTGGTGAAAGTCCCCCTAAGTTTAGGCGGGGAATAATTACCCAATAACCTCATAACTTTTGTGCCGATTCTAACTAATGATGTAACCATTATGTTGCTTTACATTTTTTTTCGAATGATATAATTGTTAAGGTCCCCCAAAGTTTAGCCAGGAATTATTTTGGTTTAGCCATAACATTATAACTATTGTGCCGATTCTAACTAAATTTGAAATCTTTATGTTGTTTTAGATTCTCTTTCGAATGATATAATTACCTAGGTCTTCTCAAGGTTAGTAAGGGAGTTTTTGAGAGTTTCGAAGGACGTTAGATCCTAATTATGAATAAGTGTGAGCACGCGATTTCGGTTAGCAAAACATGTTAATAAATAAAATAATTTCTTGTGATTTAAAAAAATGATGTTTCTACGACATAGGTTATCGCGTCTCGAAGATGTCATATTTTTTAGTCAAATGCGAGTTTATATCTCACCTTGTCCTACTTCGTTCTGTCAGTCCCAGTTTTGTTTTCTTTGACTTTGGTAATAACATCGTAACTATTCGAACGATTTTAACGAAGTTAAATACCTATAGGTTATTTTTCATTCTCTTTGTCATGAATCTAAATAAATGAGAGACGCGACATCTATCAGTATACCTTGTTATTGAACAAAATAATTTTTTTGAGATTTAAAAGGAAAAATATGGTTCTAGGACGTTACACTTATGTATCATGTCTGTAAGATGTCCTAATTTTTAATCGCCTGCGACTATATACCTCACTATGTGGGTAAGTCGGTCCGTCAGTCTCCGTTGTGTTTTTTTTTGTCTTGGTAATAACATTGTAAATATTGGGCTAACTCTAAGATATTTGAAACCCTTATGTTGTTTTAACATTCTGTTTCGAAGGATATATAACCCAAGGTCGGCAACATAACGTGCTCCCAAGGTTAGTTCGCGAATAATAGAGAGTTTTGAAAGACGTAAGTTCATAAATCAGAATAAGTTGGCGCACGCAAATTTGGTCGGCATATCTTATTATTAAACAACATAAATTCTTTGTGATCTAAAAGCATACAAGTTTCTAAGACATTACGCATAACGCCTCACCTCTCGAAGATATATCTCACTATGTCAGTCGGTCACCGATGTTCTTTTGTTGTCTCGTTAATAACATTGTAATTGTTCGACCAATCCAAAAAGAATTGAAACCCTTATGTTGTTTTAACATTCTCTTTCGAATGATATAATTGCCAAAGTCCTCCTAAAGTTAGGCGGGGAATTAGTGGCCAACATGATAACTATTCGGCTAATCCTAACAAATTTGAAACCCTTTCGTTGTTTTACATTCTCGTTCTAATTATATAATTGCCAACGTCCTCCAGAGGTTAGTGAGAGAATTATTGAAATTTTTAAAAGACGTAAGGTGATATATCAGAATAAGTGAGAACTACGACTTTGGTAAGAAGACCTTGTTATTAAGCAACCTGAATGGTTTGTGATTTAAACAATTTGTTTCCAGGACCTTACGCAAATGCATCACGTCTGGAATCAGTTATAATATTTACTTACGTGCCACTATGTCTCCCTATGTCGTTCGTTTGGTCCGTCAGTCTCCGTTTTGCTTTTTCTTTGTTTTGGCAAGAACTTTGCAACTATTCTTCAGATTCTAACTAAATTTAAACCCCTTATGTTGTTTTACATTCTGTTCCGAATGATATAAATACCAAAGTCTTCCCACGGTTAGCTGGGGAATTATTTGCAATAATATTATAACTATTCTCCCGATTCTAACGAAATTTAAAACCTTTATGTTATTTTACCTTCTCTTTCGGGGGATATAATTAACAAAGTCCTCCCAAAGTTAATGGGAAATTATTTTGCAATAAGCTCATAACGTTTCGGCTGATTCTAACGAAATTGAAACATTTATGTGGTTTAAAATTTTCAAAAGAATGATTAATTGCCATGGCCATAACAAGCTAACGCAGGGAATTATTTTGTTTTGGCAATAACATCATAACTATTAGGCAGATTCTAACGAAATTTAAACCCTTATTTGATTTACACTTTATTTGAAATTATATACTTGCCAAAGTGCTCCCAAAGTTATGCCCGGAACTATTAAAAGTTTTGATGGTTGTAAGGTCATAATAAGCTACTGCATACGACTTTCGCCTACAGACCTTGTTCTATGTCTGCTTGATTTATCGGAGCCTGGTGGTCTGCTCTAACAAATTCTTGTTGCGAGAAAACTTTTTTGCCATTAAGATGGTTAACCATATTCTGTATTCCTGGCAGGAGCTAACTCTCCCTTTTTGTTCTTGCCGTCAGGGATCGAACATCAACCACAACTCTATATTCGCCTGGGTTCTTCTTTTGCGCAATATGAATGGTTGAGTTTCATGGTGACTTTGATGGATGCACCACACCTTCTCTCAACAGAGCTTCGAATCTTGCTTTAGCAATTTGTAACTTCCCCATTGAAAGTTGCGTGAAGCGAGCGAAAAGTTGTGGAGCGCTACCATTATCGATGGTGTGTACATATGTACAAGAGAGTTAGGTGGTTCGCAACTAACATCTACAAACGTTGGGTTGTATATAGATTCGATTTACGTAAAACTGCCGTGTAATTAGTTGGGAGATGGGAGTTTATTAATATTTAATGATTTCACGGCTATACCTTGGATAGCCGTGATACGAGCCTAGTCTGATTATTAATGATAAGGCCACAAGAAAAATCCACTAAATGATTGAAATGAGCGAGAAAATCGACTGCTAATAATGACGACGTAGTATCGGCAACTACGAATATCCATCTAAATGAATGATGCAAACAAACTATGTTTATCTTTCTAATTGCACTTCACCACGTAATTTTATTTTTCCTTCATTAACAGTCGCAATATTTACACTCTAATTACGCATCTCACAAAATTGCACACCATTGAACTAACTAATGGATACGATCGATTAAAAATTGACTTTTTCTATTATCAAGTTTGGCAGGGACAGTGAATAAAGTTGGCATGCCACTTATCGCATTTATTGCGGCCTACCGTTTTAGATGGTCTGGATGATTGTTGCATTTGTACGTCTTCACCTCTCTTTGGCCATCCACAGCACGGTTCAAAATATTTAGCATTCGACAAAAGTACAAATGTGAACAAGACACAACAGGCTTTTGGTTATTACGGAACGGGCGTAACCCTAATGGTACACATATTGTATTACCACTGTTATATTTTCATGGCACAATATTTGATCGATTAACCTCAGGGTACGTGCCGATGGGCACTGAGCGCACACCTTTGTATATTTCACATTATTTACTTGATTATTTCACCTTTCGTTAACACTGAAAGCACTTATATCAGAGAAGATGTGGCACCACTTGTTTCACGATTATTTACACTAAAACACTGTGCCCTATAAAATGGCAATAGTTCGTCTTACTAATACAAATATAACTTGGGTAACGAAAATGACGGACATGTGAAGTATTTTAACTGACTGTTTAAATTTTTTAACATTAGGAGATAATTAGATTTTACTTTGACAGAATTTGCTTGTTAAATTTTAATTAGTTACACTCTAGTTACATTCTAGCGATGATTTTAGCTTCAGCTAAAATTCCCATTAGTTCCTCATTTATTTAAGCCATAATGAAAGTAGAATTTTAAGCACTTTGTTTTAGTCCTTGTAATTCAAATCACTTACCTGAATGTTTACCCGCTTGCCCAGATCCCACAAGCTTAGGATCCGAAAATCAGGGCTTTTAAAAGACCTAACATACTGAGGAAAAATATTTGACCCAACGTCCTTCTTAGGACTTGAAAAGGGATTTTTTTAATTTTTTATTTAAGGGTCTATCTGGCGACTGCCGACGTAGGCATAAGTCGCCTTAAACAAACAGCCTAGTTCTAGGCTACTTTAAAAAATTGAACAGGAAACAACAATAAAAAAAAATAACAATAACAAAACAATAACAAAAACAACAATTAAACCTGGTTAAATGAAAGGGAGAAGGCCGGCCTCCCCCAAAAGGTCAACAAGTCCACCAGTCAAAGTGCACGCACTCATCCCGAGTACAAGGCACAGGCCGTAGCGACCCCGCCCATCCCGGTACCGGGACAGGTATCGTGCGCGAAGATCACGCAGACTGGGACATTTGACAATAACAGTCTGGGGGACTACGCAGTCGTTGCAATAGGGCGCCAGCGAGTGCTCTATCAAATAGCAATGCGTCACACGAGTGTATCTGATTCAGAGACGACAGAAAGCAACCTGAAGCCGCCGCGGCATTGGGGGATAGGTCCATGGAAACAGTCGTAGCGCAATGGCTCGCAAATTTAAGTTCCCTTCGACCGTCTCCCATCTTCTTTGCAAAGCAGTCCGAAGAGCTGCCCGTATTCCTGCCATGTAGTCGGTGGGAGGAAGAGCGAAACGGTGGTCCAGTCTCAGAGTCTTCGCGGACTCTTTGGCGCCCTCATCGACGCGCTCATTCCCCGCAATTCCTACATGTCCAGGAACCTAGCAGAAGATAATCTCGACATCTGCCCGGCTCGCCAAAACCGTGGCGTCACGGATATCGCAAACCAGGGGATGCGGAGATTCCAATGCTCCGAGAGCACTCAGGGCAGTTGTGAGTCGCTATAGATCACAATCCGGTCTCCGAACCGGGCACGTCGCGTAATCTCCCGTAACGAGTGGTGTATTGCCACCAGCTCGGCCGTGAAGACAGACGCAGCGCCTGGTAGAACCCCGCTGACTTCAAACAGAGGGGATACGGCGTGGAAGCCGACCCCCTCTTGGGACTTGGAGCCATCCGTATACACTGGCACGGTTCCAGCGTGACACTTTGTTGCTCGAAAAAGGTCGAACGCAATACTCCCGGCGCACTACAAGCTTTGGGAGCAGAGGCGTGGGGACAAATAGCCAAATGTGGTACTCTCCAGGGTGGCGTCCTGGGCAAAACCAGGGGCGCCACCGGCCCGAGAGCGATATCTACCTCTCGAAAGAGTTTCCAAGCCCTAAACCCAAAAGGCTTAGGGTATGACTGGCGTCTCTCGACGGCATAGGCACCATCGAGATCAGCTGCGGGTGCAGTGAGAGCTGTTGGCGACTGAGTGAGGCGCCGGGCTCGCGCGTACAGTCGAGTGATACACTGCACGCGGCGCAGAGCGAGTGGCATCTCCCCAGCATCGACCAACAGGCTCTCAATGGGGGAAGTGCGGAAGGCACCGGTCGCAAGGCGAAGGCCGGTGTGGTGGATCGAATCCACCTTCCGCAATAAACGCTCGGCTGTGGATGCATAAAACTCGCATCCGTAGTCGAGCTTCGAACGAACAAAGGATCGATAAAAAAGTAAAGCAGTAACCCTATCAGCGCCCCAAGAGCTGAACGTCACGGAACGGAGAATGTCCATGGCGTAGGTACAAGAGACCCTTAGGCTGCCAATATGAGCCTCCCAGGTGAGGCGTCGGTCGAATACAAGACCAAGGAAACGGTGCGACTCAACCACATCCAGGCGCACCCCTTTAAGAAACAAATCTGGGTCGGGGTGAAGCCGTGGATGGCGGCAGAAGTGCACTACCTTAGTCTTGGCTAAAGAAAACCGAAACCTGTGCGCTTCGGCATAGCGAGAGACGCGGTTCAATGCCTGTTGGAGTCCACGCTCCAAAGTTGGCATCTGGGCCGCGCCAAAAGAGATCGAAAGGTCGTCCACGTAGAGCGTAGCGAGAACATCTTCCGGCAGCACCGAGGTGATGCCGTTGATGCTCAGGGCAAGGAGTGTGACACTGAGGACACTTCCCTGCGGGACACCACCTTCCTGCTCCTTTGGGCCAGAGAGGGCTTTCCCCACCCGTACGCGGAATCGACGATCTCGCAAAAATTTAGATATAAAAATTGGGAGGCGTCCCCTCGCCCCCATCGTGTGGAGAGTCTCCATGATACCGTATCGCCATGCGGTATCATAGGCCTTCTCCAGATCGAAAAACACCGTGGCTTAGTGCTGTCTACAAAGGATAGCCTCGCAGACGGCATTTTCCAGTCGGAGCAGAGCATCCGACGTGGAGTGGAACTTGTGGAAGCCGCACTGTGCGGAAGACAGATGCCCTCCGCTGTCCAGGAAAAAGGCTAATCTAACATTTACCAATTTCTCCATCAACTTGCACACGCAAGAGGTTAGAGAGATTGGGCGGAAACCGGTCGGGGTAGAGTGATCTCTCCCCGGTTTGCGAAAGGCAAGCACAGTAGCGATTCGCCAGGAGTCTGGAGGAAGACCTTCCACCCAGATCCTGTTGAACAAATCTAACAGAAACGCCATGCCTCACTCACCTAGGTGTCGAAGCATGGCGTACGCAACATCGTCTGGACCATGGGCGGTGTCCGCGCACGAAGCGAGAGCGGAACGCAACTCGCTTACAGTAAACTTGTCGTTGAAGGGTTCTCCGCCTCTCGAGGTAAGGTCAAGCCGGCGGCCTTTAGCGACATCACGACGTGCATTGAATGCTGGCGGAGCAGCATCACGGCTAGAGAATGCAGAAAAAGCGGTCGCGAAGGATTCCGCCACGGACGCGGGGTCCGAGATTGCGGTCCCATTCTCCTGGAGAACGGAAGGGGGGTCCTGCGAGAACTTGCCCCGAATCCTTTTGACTCGCTTTCACACCTCAGCTAAAGGGGTCTTCCCGTGAAGTGAAGACACGTATGCCCGCCAAGAAGAGTGGCGGGGGTGCTTCGAAATATACCGGAACCTAGCCCTAGCCCGACGAAATTTAGCGACAGTGAAATCGTTCAGGCGGCGCTTATAGCGCATGTGGGCATAACGCTTCTGTTTAAGGGCCGTCTCACACTCGGCCGACCACCATGGGAGTGGTCGGCGTGCAAAACGGCCAGATGTCCTAGGAATAGTAGTCAAGTTTACGGTGATGAGGTTGCCGGAGAAGACCTCAACGGCCTCATCTACCGACCTAAACTCCTTGACTGAGATAGAAAATTCAGTCATTTCCTGAAATGCAGGCCACCGCGCCCGCGCCAAGCACCACCGAGGTGGTCTCTCAGGCGGCAGTTGCCCTGAAAATGATATTTAAATGGGAAAGTGATCACTACCATGGAGGTCATCGACCACCCCCCAATTAAAATCAGGCTGTGCATCTAAAGAGCACAAAGATAGGTCAAGGCAAGAAAATGAAGCGGTTCTCGGACAGTGATGCGTAAACTCATCCACGTTTAGGACACCCATCTCAAGCTCTTCGATCAGATCGGCAAGGACTTGTCCCCTGGGATTTATGGAGTAATCTCCCCAGAGAGGATGCCTGCCGTTCAGATCTCCAAGCAAGAGATAGGGCCTCAGCAACCGTGCCACGACGCGGCGAAAGTCCCCCGCGTCGAAGTCAGCTGACGGTGGAATGTACGCAGAAATGATAGTATACCTCCTATCCAGGTGCAGCTGCACAGCCACTGCCTGAAAGGAGGTATCTAAAGAGAAAGGAAGAACGGAGACATCATGCCAGGTGTAAACCGCGCATCCCCCAGCTCGGCCATCCCGCGGTGGTGGGGTCGCAAGACCCTTGTACCCCGGGAGGGCGGGCAGGGGGCACGCGCCTAGCATAGTCTCCTGCAAAAAGATAGCTAACGGGGAGCGGGACGAGACGAGCCTTCGCAGCTCCTCCCAGTTGGCCCGGATTCGACAGCAATTTCGTTGAAGGAATATGCCCTCCAGGCCTAGCTCGGAGGAGACGCGGGGGCCCTCCTCGAACTGAAGACCCTCACGGGAATGGCCGTACGCTTCCCAGGGCAGAACCCCGGGCACCGTTGACCAGGCAAAGCGCTAGAGGTACTGTCGCCTTCGAGGACTTATTGGGGGAGGTTGGGATCGCCATGCGAGTCTTTTCCTTCCTCCACCTCGAAACCTTAGGCGGGCGCTGCAGCTTCAGAGGCGGGGGGCCCTCTTTTCGAGGAACCACCGTCTCCGAGCCACTCGTTCCACCTCGGGGCGTGGGCGAAGGAGCCGAAGCTCCTTTGTTGCTGTCCTCCTTTCAGGGGACAGCTTTAGGAACCCCCGAAGATGGCATGGCGACCATCTTCAGGGGTATTGCCTCCTGTGAGTCTAACGACTCGGTGAAGGCGCGTGGCCGTTTCGCCTTGCGGAAAACGGTCACGCTGGGGGAAGAGGGGGGAGCCCTGGTTTTAGCCGGGGCTGGGTATTAACCCTTTTTGCCGCCAGCTTTACCAGGGGAGCACCCGGGTTGGGTAGAGCCCGCAGAAGGGCTTCGAATGGGCGCGGAAACAACCGTGCTCGTTGGCTTGGATGGGCAGAGGGTGCCTTTCTAACTATTGAGGCATATGACGTCCCAGGCAGAGCTGGGCGCGCCAGGACCAAATCCTTAGCCTCGCGGAATGAGAGTCTATCCTGGGCCTGAACAGCCAGGATTTCATGCTCCAGGAGATATGCACCACATTGCTTCGAAAGAGCAGGGTGCGGCTCTCCACAATTAACACACTTGGCCACACACGATTTTGACTTATCTTGTCCGACCTTGGAGCAATTTACACAGACTTCGGGTGACCCCGACTTTGCACGTCTCATGAGCGATTCGTATGGCCGAAGCGGTGACAGTAATAGCACCGCCGCGGCAGTGGCACGAATGCCTTCATGCGGTAGCCGTACCAACCACGACGCACCGACTGAGGGAGCTTGTCACAGTCGAACGTGACGAAGAGTGTAGGGGTGGGTCTCGAAGCTCCTCCCTGTTTTCTCATCACACGTTCGACCTTGACCGCCTCATGGTCGGCCAGCTCTAGGGTGATGTCCTCAATGGAGTAGTCAACGAGTTCCCTCGCATAAACTACTTGTTTCACAAAGTTCATGGAAGAGTGTGGCGTCACACTCACCGGGGTGCCATGAAGTATCCGAAGAGCACTCATCTTGGCCGCCTCGGCGGGATTCGCCGCATTCGCCAGAAGGCTCCCGTCCGAGAAACGGGTCACCTTTGGCTCTCTACCAATTGCACTAGCTAATCCTCTCCTCTGATGGATCATGTTGCCCTTGGACAACTTGGTGATATCAGTGGAGCGAATATCTAGGAAGCGTTTGGAGCAAGCGGGCTCGAAAACGCCAGGTAACCTCTGAATGAGGGGCCCCGATGTCATTGAGGCTCCGCCCTGTGCACTCTTGGTGTTAGTCTTGGTCAGGGGCTCCGCACACGAGGGGGTAGAGGGGCCGGATGTGCCGATCTTGGCTTGGTCGCCTCCTAAAGTGGCAGCAGACCCATCCGTCCCCGCAGCTCCTGCGGATGGAGAGGAGCCCCGAGTCTTTTTCATCTTTTTAGTCTTTTTTCTTTTTTGGAGAGGAGGGCGGGGAATGAACCCGCTTCTCACCTCCGCAGGCAGAAGCCACCAGGCCAAATGGACCGGCCTCAGCCAGGTCCCTCTCCGAAATGGAGAAGGTCCTGGTTGTCGTAGGGGCACCTGTCGGAGGAGATCCCTCTCCTTTTTTTACTGCCTCGGAGCCCTCAGCCATTTAAAGAGGACCTTGCATAAGGGCGGATTTGGGTTCGGTGCTTGGCGACGAAGCCGAATTTCCGCCCATGGAAGGCCCTACCGTCTGAGGCTGGGTCTCCTCAAGGACCATGTCTATCTCAGGGGGGCCTCCAGTTGGCCTTCCCCTCCCAGGACATCGCAGGTCCCCTTGGCAGTGTTGCCATTCTTGTGTGGGGAGTCACAGGCCTTGACCCCAGGCAAAGGTTTAAAATTCTTGCCAGCAGGTCTTTTGAGGGAAGCGACCGAAGGTGCCTGGCTTACCTCTACCCCCTAAGGGGGTTTGCCCTACCGAGCCGCTTCGATGGGGAGCGGCTGGCTAAGGGCTTCCTGCTGGCTTTCTTGGCAGTCCCCTTGGAAAGAAAAGAGGGGACTGCGGCTGGGAAAAGGGAGGTGCCCGAAGGCATCTCCAGAGAAGGGGGTGAGGGGGAGTCCCCTGCACCCGTAGGCGAAGGAGAGGAGTGAGCCTCCTCTTCGGTTAGAAAAATATCGAGGGTCCCCTGTGCAAGCACAGGGGGGGAACCTCCATTTTTTTTTGCTGGAGCTGCCCGAGGGCGGCTCCGTTGATGTTTCAGGGAAAGTTGGGGGTTGAGTTTTTTTTGGGGGTCTTTATCATTGGGCATGGTGACCCTTTTTTTAACACGGGATGCAATAGCGCACACCTCTCGCAGTAGCCCGCACTGCGAGAGGTGCTTACAAGCCGTGCAGAGCCAGGCGCCGCCATTTGGGACCACCCCTCCCGCCTGGTGGCCTGGCAGTCCATCGGCATGGCAGCTCCACCTTGAACACAGCGTAAAATATATAGATTGTGAAGAGGAGAGAAAAAGGGATGTGAGAAAGGTATGGGTGGGGATGAAGCAGGTTGTTAAAAACCAGCCACCCCAGATCGGAGCTCAGGGGTTGGGGAACATTGTCCCCCACCCCCTCAGCCCCGATGCGGGACGGTTGGCTGAAAGGAAGGTCAGCATCTACCCTGTGAAATTAGAGGCTGACCAGAGAAAGTTGTGGGAGAGGTTGTGTGAAAAGAGAGGAAACAAGTGTTTCGAAGGAAGGAAGAGAGGCTAAGCTGGAGCCGGACGGAGCGCTGGATCCCGTCAGCACGCGGCCTGGATGGCAAATCGCCGCGCCCCTTACGGGGGCGAAGGGGAGGAGTAAGCCTCCTTCCTCTCCGGTTAGAGAAATATGGAGGGTCCCCTGCGCAAGCACAGGGGGGGGACCTCCATTTTCTTGCTGGAGCCGCCTGAGGGCGGCTCCGTCGCTGTTTCAGTGGAAGTCGAGGGTTGTTTTTTTTTTTGTTGTACATACATGGGCATGGTGACCCCCTTTTTCATACGGGACGCAATCGCACATCACCTCTCGCAGTAGCTTGCACTGCGAGAGGTGTTTACAAGCCCGTCAGAGCCAGGCGCCGCTATTTGGGACCACCCTTCCACCTGGTGGCCTGGCAGTCTATCGGCATGGCGGCTCTACCTTAGACACGGCGTAAAATTGATAGAATGTGAAGAGGAGAGGAAAATGGATGTGAGGAAGGTATGGGTGGGGATGAAGCAGGTTGTTAAAAACCACCTACCCCAGACCGGAGCTCAGGGGTTTTGGAACATTGGCCCCTCCCCTCGTACCCCCGATCCAGGACGGTTGGCCGAGAAGAAGGTCAGCATCTACCCTGTGAAATTAGAGGCTGACCAGGGAAAGTTGTGGGGGAGCTTGTAGGAAAAGAGAGGAAACAAGTGTTTTGAAGGAAGGAAGAGAGGCTAAGCTGGGGCCGGCCGGGGTGCTGAGTCCCGTCAGCACGGCGGCCAGGATGGCAAATCGCCGCGCCCCTCACGGGGATTTGAAAAGGGATAGATAATGACACCTCCAGGCACCAGCACTCTTCTGAGAGCACTCGTCTAATTCCCCTCCGTTTGATCTAGCTGTTTGTTCAACGTATGAACCCATTAGAAAATTTTATAAAACTAAAAAATGCTCATTTTTTAGGTACTTTGGAATCGTATTTGATTGTACATTGTGGTTCTAACACTACATAGACACTGTTTTTAGTTACAGTTTAAACATCATTAATAAACTTACCACAAATAAACCAGGAACAAAGGCATTAGATTAATTTCCAGAGATTGATTAGCCCATTTAAAACAAAAGTCATCAAAATTCACAAAAAAAAGAAAAAAAAGAGGAGTATTTCAAGTGACATAATCGAAAAAAAAGTAAATTTATAGATAAAGTGATAAAGTGGTAAATACGACTTCAAAGATATGAGTGAATGAAATATAATTTACCAGTGAAAAACGATGATTTACATCATAAGCAAAATCAACAAAACACATAGACAACATACAAGAAACTACAAACAATCAATCTAAGCCCATACAACTTAAATACACATAACAGCATGAGAGCCAAAATAAACTCGTTAATATTTTTGAAAAATTCGAAAGCGAACAGAAATTAAGGTAATCTTTCAATAAATATGTGTGAAGCTGAAAGAGTGAACCAGGAATAAAAGTGCTAAAAGTGATGGAAGGAAGGGAGATATTTAGGGATGTATGGATCGGGTTCCATGCTAAAGGGTAAGTACGCAAAATTTTGTTCCCATATTATATCTATCTATAACCTAAAATAAAAAGATAAACATAGACCAGCTTCTCTTCTCGTACACGCTTAGTTAATTTAAATTCTTTCATTTTTACTATTACTTTCCAACTACTGACTCGAGTGCATTGCATCCTTTTGGAGAGGCGAAGAAACGCGATGACTGGTCGAGAATCCACCAGTAAGGGGGAAAAAGAGGGAGTTACATATGATGGCAAAGAATCTTTCTTTCCTCTACATTTTTCACCCCCCAAAATATACCCTAACTATCTGTAAAATAGGAAATATGAAGAATGTATATATATATATATATATATATATATATATATATATATATATATATATATATATATATATATATATATATATATATATATATGCAAAAATATTCACCAAAAAACACGTGATCTAAGAGGCTTGAAATATCCCAAAGGAAAATAATACCCAGAATAAGCCCAAGCGCTTTCGTGTTTACATCATCAGGGGCAGAAGAACAATAGAATAGAGAAACAGTTAACAAACAGAAAAAATGTGACGTCATACAAACATACTGACGAAAAAAGTGATTAAAACAAGTTATCAAAAGTGCGAATAATTGAACAAATTAGAGTGTCTAGAATAAGCAATCTAAAGTGCGAAAAGTGAATGAATCGAGTAGATAATAATTAAAATGGTCTAACAGTGTAAAATATAGAATAATAAGTTAATGAATAATCTAAAAGGGACTAGATTAAAATTAACCATTAAAATTAATCTATAATGCGAAAACTAAACATAAGCCAGTTAACAAATAATTGCCATAATAATAAGTGACTATGAGAATAAAAATATCAGTACAACTAGTTAACAGATAAGATAATAATTTAACTCAAGTGTGCAAATAATAATAACACAGTGCTACTAAAATGAGGTGTTAAACGAAACTAGAGGAAATAATAAAACCAGAAACAATTAATATATCTAAATATGACTAAAATATTTTTAGGACAAAAAAAACAAAAACACTAAAATTGTAAGTGCTTAAATAAATTAAATCTCTTATGAATGAAATGTGTCTATATCAAAATTTTACTTTAAAAATTTTCAGGAGAAAAAAAAACCCAAACCCCTCCCCCCCCAAAAAAAACACAACTAAAATTGTAAGTGCTCAAATAAATTAACTCTTAGGAATGTAATGTGGCTATATCAAAATCTTGCTTTAAAAAATTATTTTTTTAAATTTATACTAAGTTTATATAACAAAAATTAAAAACATTTCATGTATTTTATGAAAGCAATATATAGTACTAATAAGATGACCTCCCTGTTGATTCTGGGAGAATCTGTTTTCCTACTAATACTTATAGATTACACTTCTCCGCTGATTTTTCACAAAAATATAACTTCACCACTACACCTATCTATTCCTTCGTTTTACATATATATATATATATATTTATTTTTTTCATTTTAATATTTGTAAAATGGAAAATCTCATTGCATATTTATCGCTTTAATACATCTTATTCTTGTTCTTGTTCTTACTATTTATCGCTCCGATCTAGTTTTCTGGCAAAGGAGGCAAAGGAAAATAAATGAAAGTTTGAAAACGTGCTTCTTTTAACGGCGTTCAACTCAGGGACGCAGAAATGTCGGGAGTATCGTTTCCAGTTGAAGTTGCACGTTAATTGCCGATTTCTTTATTTGAATGATAACGGCTTCAGCCATCAGCAATCTTCTGCGATTTTGGAATCTCAGGATGATGGAGGTGTCCTGATTCAGTTTTTCACGGGTTAGGGTAGTCCCATAAAATTGGGCGTATCTTTTGATCGCGCCATCGCACAGGGTTGTGGAGATCACGCCGATGTACATTGAATTACGGTGTTCGCAGTCACCGACTTTGCACGAATATTTGTACTCGACGTTAGTCTCCTGGAATTCGCTCGTTGGAGGCAGACAGCTATTTTTCATGATTCAACTACTTATTTTCTTGGTCTGGTAGTATATAATTAGATTAATATCCGTATTAGGGTCAGTTAAGGCCACGTTACGATGGAGAATGGCTTTGAGAGCCTTTTCGTCTTCACGGTAGCCGGTGTTCATATTGGCCTTGTTATAAAGCTCGATATTACAATTCTTCGGAGTAGACCTGACGCCAGGGCCAGCAGCCAAGTTAATTTTCTCTTTCATGATGGCGTCAATGGATTCTTGTGGGTAGCCGTTGTTACCAAGAACTCAGGAAACCCTCTTAAGTTGGTGATTAACAGCCGTCCACGATGATGAATAAAAAATTGCCCTGATAACTAAGGCATTGATGACTAATCTCATGTTCGTGGACTTAATGTATACTTGGGTCACAAATTTGGATTCCTGGGCAATTATGAGGATATCAAGGAAGTGAAGGGATCCTTCATCTTCCGTTTCGTGGATGAGATTCAGACAAAAGTTGTTCTTGAATGTTTCAACTAGGCCGTTCATTTGTTCAAGGTTATTTGTATTCAAAATTATGTCATCGATATAGCGCGCGTAGATGGGTGGCTTGGGCGCTATATTGTTCTTGAAAATCTTGTTCTCAACTGAGCCCATGTAAAAATTGGCAAAGAGGACGCCAAGGGGTGACCCCATCGCGACGCCATCTATTTGCACGTACATTTTCCCATCGGCGCCGTAGAACGGGGCTTCTTTTGTGCATGCATGGAGGAGCATGCATGATACCATCATCCTGAGACTCCAAAATCGCAGGAGATTGTGGATGGCGGAAGCCTTCATCATTCAAATGAAGGAAATGGCAATTAACGTGCAACTTCAGCTGGAAACCATACTACCTACATCACGGCATCTTCGAGTTGACCACCCTTGTTTCCTTTGCCAGAGAACAAGTTCAGAGCGACAAATGGTCAGACGTTTTGTTTTAGGGGGAGAGAAAGGGTACGGCTCGCGGTTAAGTCCTCCCCTCAGTACCCCTCCCACGATCGAAGGGGTGGGGCACAGAAGAGGAGGAGGCTCGTGGTTGACTTGCTCCTGGAGAAACTCTTACACTTCTGACTCTCAGTTCAAGTGAAGTGATAGTGAAGTGCTTAATGGGAATTCCGGAACAAGCTTTAGAAGAGGGTTTATAGTGGGAGACTGAAAGTTTTGAGTTGAAAGAGGACAGATTGGTGAGGGGGAAGATTGAGCAACCTCGGTAGTCAAAGGTGGAAAGGGTGGAATACCCTTGCCCGAGGAACAAGGAGGACCTGCTGATTAACGTGGATTCCGAACCACCATCATGCATTTACACATCATTCATCATGCTTACTTCCTTTACCACACTTTAGCACCTATGTTCCTCATACAGAAGCAGGAGGACCACCTAATCTCTGTTCCCTTATTCTTTTCACCTCTCATTCATGTGTTTATTGTAGCATTCATGCCGTTTTGAGTTATCTTAGCTTTGAGCTTTGTTTCTTTATTGTTATGTTACTTGTTTTTACTTTCCTTACTTTGTTTCACTTTTTCTTGTTTATATCACTTTTTCACTTTAGTTTTAATTTGTTCACTTGTTTTACTATTAACTTCCACTTCACTATCATTTTTGTTAAACTTTTTAATACTATAATTCACTTATTACACTTTTAGTTTACTACAGTATGTTCGTTTTATTTCTGTTTTACTCTTAACTTTCACTTCACTATTATTTTTGTTGAACTTTTTAAAATAGTTCACTTATTACACTTTTAGTTAATTTTGTATGCATTATTTCTGTTTACACTTGATCTTTGTTGTCTCCTTAGTCAGTTGTTTCTTCCTATGTAGGTTGTTTAAATTCGGTTGTCTTATTTGGGTATCAATCTGGCGTCTTGGTTGGTTATTTCGTTGATTGGGTTTGTATATAGTCGGGTAAATATCTCTATCGTTATGCTTGTTCCTTCTCTCTTTTTGAATTCCTACTCAAGTAAACGTGGGAACCTCCTCGATTCTCAGCTGTTGTCTGCCGCTGGAAAATCGAGTGTTAAAGGAGACTCCAGCTCTGGTGTGCGTGTGCTCTGCAAATATCGCAGGTAGATCGTCTATCATCCTCCATATTTTCTCCGCTCTGTTCCTGATGTTGATATTGAGCGTTTCTAATCCTGCTTATTGGTGTAGGTCCTGTAGTCTTCTTCTCTCTCTCCTACGTGTGTTGGTGATTAGCTGGAGAGCTTTATTTTGTATTTTCTGGAGTTCCAATTTTTTGGTCCTTGTTTTACTGTTGATAGGGATTGGCGGGTATAGTACTAACTCTCCTTATAGTGCAAGATAATTTTTTCTTTTATTTTTCATGCTCAACCCTCTTAGATTCTACAGTATGTTTAGTATCGAAATTGCCTTGTTCGTCCTCTCCGTTATATGTTGTTTGTAGCCTCTTTTTGTTATTTCTAGTCCTAACACTTTGCCCTCACTATGATATCTGTAGTTCTGATCTTCAACTACAATTTCAGCTGTTTTGTTCCGGGAGATCGGGATTATTGTAAATTTCCTCCTGTTCGTCCTTATTTGCCAATCTCTTTCGTAGTTATTGATGTTGCTGATTTCTAAAGCTGTTGTCCTTGCCTGAAAGCGTACGTTCCTGTACGGAGTGACGACGAGTTGGCTTATGTCGTCCGCGAACTGTATGTTTAGGCAACCACGCATTATTGGTGGTGGCAGGTGGGCTGTGTATATTGAATACAGCGTGGGGCTGAGACAACCCCCCTGCGAGAGTCCAGCTTCAAATTCGAATTCTGGCCCTGAATAACCATTGATCTTCATATATGCTCTTCGCTCTGTGCCATAATCGCAGAGAATTCTTTCCAGATTGCTATTCATTTGGAGATTTAAGAGCTTATATTGCATTGCTCTGACCCAGACTTTGTTGAATGCTTTGTCTACATCTCTCAGGACCAGATCGATGTAGTTATTCTCTGCTTTGTCCTTTGTTATTTTCTCTGTTATTATGCCAAGTGCCATTGTACTGTCTCTGACTCTTCTAAATCCAAACCCATAATCATTATAAAGGTCATTTTTTTCAAGATATTCTTTTATTTTTCTGTTAAGGATTTTCTCGAAGACTTTGCCCATTAAGTTCAATAGCGATATAGGCCGGTAACTGCTGAGGTGGTTTAGTGGTTTTCCTGGCTTTGGGATGAATATCATTTCCGCTAGTTTATAGCTATGATGAAAGCAACCGGTGTTTAAGCACGCGTTAAAAAATAATTTAATGCTATGATGATTATGTTAGGTGCCTTGGTAAGATTAATTCTGGTTATTCCTGAGGGGTCTGGCGCTTTCTGTTTGAATGATTTTATTACGCCTTTGATCCCAGAATTTCCTCTCTTTCTCGCTCTACACTGGGTGCTGGAGTGATCCTGTTTATGTTTCCTTGCAAGACTGTGTAAAACATTTTGTCTCTCTCTGGATTAAAGCCTTCTTCCTCCTCTGGTGTTTTGGAGAACACTGATTTTCGCTCAGGACGAAAAGGTTCTTCTTCTGTCCTCTCTTCTTGGATCTTTTATCCCCGTTTATTCTCAATTGTTATTTTTTCTCTCGGCGGTCTGCCTTTAAGTCTATTTATTAGTCTCCAGTTCTCTTTTAGTCTTCTTTCTTCGTATATTTTCTCTATTAGACTCTCCCATATGTGGCTTTGCTGTTCTTCTATGAGATGCCTCAGTTCTTCTCTCAGTCTTCTGATTTCTTCGTATTGCCCTCTGTTTGGTCCTTGGAGAATTATTTGGTCTAGTATTCCTCTTAGTTGCCTATTCTTTTCAACATTTCCTCTGTCCATCGACGATGTGGAAGAGTACGGTATCTTGTCTTTGGTATATATCTTTCGTCCGCCTCAATGATCGTTCTTGTTATCTTGAGTCCTACTCATCAATATCTTCCAGGTTGGCGTCAGTGAGATCCTTTGGGACGAAGTTACTAAGATCTCGTGTGTAACCTGCCAAGTTTGCTCTCTTGTAGTCCTTCCTCGCTGGTACCGGTACCTGTATCGGGTGTTGATTCATGAGGAAATGTGTTCTAACATGGTCGCTACATGCAAAGGCAACTGGTTGCATGTGGATGTTGTATGGCATAATGAAGCTACTTAGCACGACGTCTGGTTTTGTAGCTGCATTGCCTGTGACATATTTTGGAAAGTCGGGCCATATTCTCTTGAAAATGTTTCTTTCCAACATCATTTCTAAGTTAGCTCCTCTTTTGTTTCTGGAGTGGTATCCATTTTCACTGTACCTGGCATTGAGGTTCCCATAAAGATGGTTGGGAAACCTGTGCCAAAGATTTTAAATAGGTTGTGCAGTGAGAGGTAATTTTTCCTTGGTGCTTGGTATCCCGTGGCTACTATTATTGGAGTTAATTCCATTTCAATTTTTACGGCCAAGTATGCCTCATCCAAATTATTAACTTCTTTGTACTTTAGCCCTCTTCTTGTTGCTATGGCTGCCACGTCATGACGCTTACCTGAAGGGTTCGCATTTATGACGGTGTAATCGAACAATTTCATTGTTTTTTCTTCTGGATTCACTCCTTGTTCTGATATTAATATTATATATGTATCGATCTCTCTGAAGTTATTTCCTAATGTTAATGTTTTACCGATCCACCCTTGAGTGTTGATTTGCAGAATGCTGAGCTTTCTTCTCCTTTCTGGTTCCATTGTTTATTAAGTTTGGTCGTCTAGAGATCTCTGGACTTCTGGGAAGTCGATCTCTTGTCGGGTTCTGCTTCGTTGCCAATAAACCTACCATTCTTCATACTTTGAAATGTAGAATGGCAGAGAGTAACGCAGTCGTCAGGGTATATTCGAATTTTATCCTCCATTAAGAGTTTTTGTACTTCTCCCTCGTCTTCTTCTCCTGTCTTTCCGTTGAATGCCCATTAGCATTTTCCTTCTTTAATTGCCTCAATCATGTCGTCCTGTTTCTTTGCTCCTCGAGAAGGGGGAGCATTCATCGCTATAGACTTTAATTTTAAATTCCTTTGCTTCCATGCGTACTATTTTGTCTCCTTAATTACTTTGCACTGACGTGTTTGAAATTGCGTTTTCTTCATTAGTGGGTTGCCCATTGCTCGTTGGTGCCGACTCTGAGGCGACGTTGATTTTAAGGATTTCAGATGAGCAGGTGTTGTCAGGGAACCACATTTTCTTTCCATTTTTCTCTAGCATTGTATTGAGAGTCGTGGCGAAGGTGCCCGGTTTTCCCAATATTCATCACTGGGGAATAGAGTATGTATGTGAGTACTTTTGTTGATGCCCTTTGTGGAACAGTTAGATAGGTATGTGATTCCTGCATTGGCTTAACAGTTGCTTTACCACTTCTGCGTAAGTCGAATTTCTTTTAGTTTCTTCTCCGTTTCTCGCTTCTTTTTCATTTCGTTCTATTATCTCTTTTCTTTTTGGCCATGCCATTGCCATAGTCCTATGTGGCCCATGACAGTTAACGCATTCTTTTGTACTTTCCTTGCACTGTCTCCATTCATGGTTCTTCTGTCCGCACTCATAACATACTGTACTTACTCAGTGCAGTCACGTGTCAAGTGGTTGTCCATCTTATATTAGAGGGTCAATTTGAATATTAATATGTTTCTCGCACTCCACGTTCTCTGGTGGAATTCTCATGTTAAATAAGAGCAGTCCTCGTTGAAATATCTTTGCGGCCAAATCCTTTGTTGCACACACAACTTTAAGGACATGTCCGTGGTGGCCAAATTGAATTATTTCGTTTATTTTTATACCTCCATGATTTTTTCTATTTCTTCTTTCATTTACTTTTTATCATGGGAACCCAACCAAACGTCGACTTTCCCGCATATCATGCTTCTGTTTGCAGTTATCTGAGCCGGCATTTTGGGCGTTATTCCTATTCTCTTTAGTGTCTCTATTCCTTCCTGGGACACTAACTTTTTTTCTTATTTTTCTTACTTGCAATTACCACGTAGCCATTTGGGATGTCGATAATTCTTACGAGGGCTACTTTTATCTGTCCAAATAATGTCTCGCAGAGTTTTCCTTTGTCCGGTTCGATCTCCTGGTCAATTTTCCGTAGAGAAACTCGTAGGCATTCCAGCCTGCCTCCTTTCCCTAGAGGAGGATGATCCCCCATCCATTTGCTAGTCGAGCGCCTAGGCGCTCTTTTCTTCACTCCTTCCTCCGAAACCTATGTTTGTTTTCTTCCTTCCTTTCTATATCTGTAAAAATGGACAGTCAAAACGTTCCCTATCACCTAGCAGCCTGTGGTTCCCTATTTAGCTACTTATTTTAGCACTTCACGACCACTCTACATAAATAGACCTAAGCTAAGAAGCGTCTCCACAGAATTTGGGGCTTGTGGTCTTAAGTACCCACCTTCTTCGCGCCTCCTATTAGAGCTTCCTTCCAAGGTTCACTATACCCTACTTTAAGTGGCTCCGGGCGTAGCGGTGGTCGTGTTATGTAGCTTTTAGTCAGTGAAGTAAGTGGAAGTCAAAGCGTGGAATAAGTATTAATTACCCCTCTAGGGTAAGCAGCCCGCCCACTGGAAAAAGGAGGAAACTCCAATCAGTCCAGAAGGCACATATATTTCTTCTTTCTTGAAATTAACGTTAACTTTAATAAAAAGCTAACTTTTACTTAAGCACGTTAAAGCTCTCCGTTGTAAAAAAGAATCCAAATTCAGTCTGTTAATAGTCAGACAATCTGTGTCCTTGTAGGGCTTACTTTCCCCTTAAAAATTTCTCGGGCCATGATTGGCCAATTTGTGTAATATTTATGTTCGCGTAGAAATAATATATATAATGTAGCAATTTTTGAATAATTCCATTTCTGTTCATTCCCTGATGATGACCTAGAAGGTTTTTTCTCGCCTCAAAGACCCGTTAAAATACTTTTAAGAAATATTAAGAATATACAAGTTAAAATTAATAACGCCGCCACAGCTGTGGACTTCAATAAAACCTAAATCTATCTATATATATATATATATATATATATGTATATATGGAAAATTACACAAAATGGTTGGATAAGTATGTATATAGGACAAAATGATACCACCCGCTTCTTATACCCATTTGGGGAACGCCCTAGTTACCACCAAGGAAAATCAAGTATCAGTTATTTCCTATATTTTGCGGTGTTTAGCATAGATGCCGCCAAAATTATGTTTAAGTTCCCGTTTTCTTCTCAAAAAAGCAAGAGATCTTAAGAATAATGTTGCTATTTCGAACCAACTTTTTGGGAGGTGGCTAGAAATAGCTTACTGAAACTTGATCAACCCTTGTGGTAAGAGGGCGTTCATTACGGAGCTATAAGAAGCGGGTGATATTATTTTGTGCTATATTCTTACCACACCATATATATATATATATATATATATATATATATATAATATCCCTCAAAGTAGTGCGAGACAATAAAGAAAATGAATGCAATAAACCACATTGGAAGAGAAACGGAATAATTTTTCATACAGTAATATATATTACCTTTTTTCGAAAATTTCCGTGCAGGGAAGCGATTCGAACCATTCAAACTGAGGCAGCGAGCACCGCTTTGATCACAGTTAAAAATATGCCTTTCTCTGCGTAGCATAGTGTACTAACAGCATACTTTTAACTGTGATAAAAGCGGTGTTCGCTGCCTCAGTGTGCATCGTTCGAATCGCTTCCCTGCACGGATTTTTTCGAAAAAGGTTTTAAATATTACTGTAGGAAAAATTATTCAGTTCTCTCTTTTAATGTGGTTTATTGCATTCATTTATATATATATATATATATATATATATATATATATATATATATATATATATATATATATATATATATGCGGTTAGGTAAAGGCAATACTAAGAATTTAAAGAGAAATTTCAAGAATCCTTTTGTAGAACTAGGCGTTAGAACTTAAACATAAAACGAGAATTTTTTATTTCCTAGCGGCTCTTCGCCCCTCAAGATTTAAGAAAAATCAACAATAAACTCAATATCGTTCGGTTAGGTGAGGATAATATATATCATTCCTTATTACTTTAGATAAGTCCCCTGGAGTTCCTCTACCTTCTTTAGGAGTTCCATCATTACGACAGGGCAACCATTCTTTAATCTAAAAGAGAATGATAAGAAGCCTTTGTTTCGAGTAAGTGCGTGAACATTAACAGAAAACGAGAATGGCGGACATTTTTGCGGCTCTTCACCCTGCTTTAATTGAGATATATGAACTATAACGTCCGCAATTCTCGTTTTCTGTTGAGGTTCAATTGCCAACTCATACCTAAGACTTGATGAAATTTTGGTTTTAGACAAATTTCTAGAAATTTTTTGTACTTAGAAAATCTATCCATTAATTATTAATCTAAGTCTCAGATAGGTGTATCACCAATAGCTGCTAAACAGTTTTCTCAGATCACAGAAACTTGAACCCTGTGATGTACTTTGGCAGCTCCAGTGCTTTAAAAGTGGTATTTAGAAAAGTTGATGAACAACAATAAAGTGGTTAGCAAAACCCTAAAAGAGTTAGATACACATACGTAGGAGGATGGATCCCTGAAACTTTCTTCTTCCCCGTCAATAAGCACATGTTTTAGGTATGAAGGAACCGCTAGGATTCTCCTTCGTACTACATATATTTGATAGGTAAAAATCATAAAGGAATACTTTTCAATTGATTTCTTTTAGAAATGATAATGGCTCTAATAGACATCTCGATACGACAACTGGATATGTAGAATTATGCTAAAATGAAAGATTTGTTGAGAATTTGACCTCATACAATGCAAATTAAGTACCTAGTAAGGTTAAACTATCACGAAGATTCCTCCTCAAATACGCCCCTAACCAGAGCGATATATGGATGAGCTTCGCGCTTTATGTAGTCTCAAACTTTCAGACTAAATTTGAACTTTAAATTAAACATTCAAAACTGCACTAAACTGATAGCTATTATAAAATTTAGAACAGACACTGAAGATTATAATATAGTTTCCCTTGAAACCAACTTTGCACCACAGAAGGCCAAAGAATCTGCATTGCTCTTTTCAAAGTTAATGTTTGTTCGGAACAGAACGAAAGGGTGGTGTTTACTTAAAATGTTATCGCATGAAAGAACAACCAAATCCTGCCTACAAGGAAAGAAAGAACTTTCTTGACAATGCGTGTGCGAGGGTCATAACTAGAAAGTTTTATTGATACGACGAAAAAAATGTTCGAACTATGGTAGATATCAGCTCAAAATGACGATGTCTTGTCATGTAACAAAAAAATGTCAAACAGGCAACTCAAATGAAGGCAATAGAGGAAGTAAAAAGAATACACTAATGTTCATTCAGGTGTCTAAAGCAGCCGTAAATTAAATAGAGTCAAGCAACATACCTCCACATAGAAAATAAAATTTTGACTAAAATTATGAGATGCATATACTTTTCTCTAACTATTAATTTTTCACTACCAGGAACCTTCGAAAAAACTCAACGCAAAACTGAAAAATAACTTAACTGGATAGATGTGGTTTCCGAAAGGCACTGCGTTGGTTGACTTACTCCAAACCTCAACTACTCCAACTAGCCAGAATCAGACTACTCCCGTTGGAAGGCAATAAAAAGTACTAGAACAGAGACCTAACGTAAACTAACAGCGATAAAAATCCTAAATATTATCGCTAATGAACCACCTAATGAAAGTTCCCACCCACTTCATGATAATTCTAAGGAGTACAAGCCGTGGCTCAATTAAATTCTCAGTTTCGACAAATTTTATGTTGATCATCAATTAACTAAATAGACAAAAACACATATGCTTTTCTTAAAAAGTAAATAAGATCTTCATTTCCTTTGAAAGATCCCTTTCACTTACGGCAGTAACTTAAATGATAATACGCAATTGTACAAATGTCATGCTCTACATCCTCTAAAACGATTTTTTTTACTTCACTCTTGGTCGCTTTACAGAATCTCGTATGGGTAATTTAAATTAGAGAGAATCGGACATTGCCGCACTGTTCAATGACTTCTAAGACAGAGAGGAAGGGTTAATTTACGTCCCAACCATTTGGTGAATCCTGCTTCACTATTGATTCATTTCTAATGTGTGACATTAATATTACTACGTTGAATTTCATTTATGCCTGGCGGCACAATAGAGGATTTTGTTTAGGATTTTGTTTAGGACCTGGTTTATGGTCCTATTCCTAAAGGTAATAAATTTCGTAGGCTCCTTAGAGCTTGTTTATCTTGGGACGGGAGAGCCTAGACAGCTTAAAAAGTGGCTTTTCTAATACCATATGTGTTTTTAATCATTTCTATTTTATTTAAGACACATCAGGGTCATAAAAGGTCAAAAGTTTGGTGAACCAGTTTCTTTCACTGCAATAACTTTCTCTAAATCTTTCTCATATTACTATTATCACGCTTAACATAATTTGAAATTTTCACAGAATTTTCTTTATCTAATTCCTTTGATATGTAATCTTCTCTTCTTGAGAAGGTTCTTTTTGCTATACCATTTTATAATAAAGGGACTTGTAAATATTTTATGAACTGTTGCTGGAATAGAATTTCCAAAAAATGAATATGAACTATGTAAAGGGTCTTTCAACAAGGACGCTCGAGCTTTGTCAGGTGATAGTGGCCATGTTGTCAAAGCGACATCTGCAACCTCACTGTGAACTGTTCAGTCGTACTTAAAAAGTTACGATGGAAGGTTATAGTGTTGAACAGAGTGTGCAAATCATCAAATGTTATTATCAAAATCAGTGCTCCGTACCACAAACGTTTCGCGCATTACTTGATTTCTATCCTCGCCACAATCGTCCTGCTGAGTCCACTGTTTGAAGCTTGGTGGCCAAATTCGAGGAAAATGGGGCGATCAACAATCAACCAAGACCTGTATGTCACCGAAACGCAAAGTCTGCTGTAAACATCGTTGCTGTAAATGAGAGTGTACAGGAAAATCCGAGGCAGTCAATTTCTCGTCGTTAACAAGAACTTGGGTTTCTGCGACTTCAGTTTGGCAAATTATGTGTAGAGAATTAGGTTTGCACCCGTACAAAATCCAACTTACCCAGGAACTTAAGGTAAACGACCATAGACCACGACGGGTGTTCGCTAATTGGGCTCTAGAGCAGTTGAAAGTTGCCCCAAATTTTCCCCCCAAAATCATCTTCAGCGATGAGGCCCATTTTTGGATAAATGGATTTGTCAACAAGCAAAATTGTCGGATTTGGGACGAAAACAATCCACATGAGCTACACCAGCACCAAGTGCATCCCAACAAAGTCACTGTTTGGTGCGGAATTTCGTCTAACGGAATTATCTGTTCGTATTTTTTTGAGAACGAAGATGGGATTGCCATAACCATCAACGGCGAGACCTACAGATCGATGATAAGCAACTTCTTGTGGCCTCAACTGGATTATATAGATACTGACGAAATGTGGTTCCAAAAGAACAGTGCTACGTGCCACACTACGCACGCCATGATGGACATTTTGCAGCAGCGATTTCAGGGCAGGGTAATCTGGAGCGGCGGCGACGTCACTTGGCCACCGTGTTCATGCGATTTTACGCCATTAGACTACTTTCTTTGTGGCTAGCTTAAATCGCAGCTCTATGTGAATAATCCGAAAAAAGTTGATGTCCTCAAAGTCAACATAGCGAACAACATCTAGCAGATTCAGCCAGATTTATGCGACAAAGTCATAAAAAATTGGGCCTCCCGAATACGTTCCACCAAGCGAAGCCGCGGTGGACATTTGAACGACCTCATATCCCACATTTAATGACATAAAATGTACTTTAAATTTAAAATAAATTAAGCGCATTTATCACGCACAACTCGTTTTATTTACATTTAAAAATTGAACGACCTTATTGAAAGACCCTTTATATAATAACTGAGATAGCGTTGTGAGAATGAATGAAATAAATGGGATTATTTCCTTCATAAATGAATCAGAAACTCAAAAACAACATAACCAATTACTGTAAAATGAGGAGGCACTAAAGACACATTGTATAATATCATCTCTAGACACACTTTCTGAAGGTGCTGCAATTGTGATAAAGGGGAATATCCCCTTCAAGATCTTGTCACAAATGATAAAATTATACCTAAATATTTAGTTACAGACCACTCTTTATTCTTTAATTAGGTCTATTAAATATCGACTTCTCAATAAAACTCAATGAAACTGTGCGTCATTTTGCAGGAAAAAAGATTTACGTGATTGTTTTCAGAAGAATCAAATGGTCGTTTAGTGCTTGTGAATAAACCTACATGAACCAGTATTGATGAAATCTTGAAATTGTAATTTATAAAAAAATAGATAAAATTCTTGGACCCGATTGTCCTGCTTATTTTAATAAACGAGCAGCCACGAAACTAGATATAAACTTCAATAATTTCGATTTTCTCTTCAACAGGATTCATAATTCTTAGCGATCATCAGTCTATCCTAATTAATCTCTCAGTAAACCCCATATAACTTTCAAATAAATAGATAAACTCTTATGCTTTGGCTAATTTGGAACTAATTGACCCAAGGCAACTAGAGAAAGCAAAGTTAAATAAAATTAATGCAGATCAAAATCAAAACGATTCTTTTATTAAAGCTGACTTAAGATACATATATAGCCAACAGTGTCGTGTTCACCCTAACTTTAAACTTATATTCCACTAATGAAACAAACACCATGACGAGCGATCGTGTCACTCAACTTTATATAATACACACCTCTATCCTTTCAAATTATTTTCATTTATTTTAACATTAATCTCGCTTTTAGTTATGATATTAAAATTTAAAATCCATTGATAAATAACTCAGCACAATATAAATGGTTCCATTAATATAATTTCATAAAATATTAATAAAAAGATTCATACGCAAAATAGGCAAACTTTTAATTAAAAGAGATTACACCAACACAAAATTAGCATATTAATCAGACTAGATTGGGAAAATACAGCCTTCACTTCTAAATATAGTTCTTCTTTACAGAGAAATATTATTAAATTTACTAGCATAAAATCAAAATAGTAATCGAAAATCAAGTGTAAAAAAGACCGCAATTTTGACATCATCTTCACCTTAAGTTCATTAATATCTTGTTCAATTTGTTACTTATGTATTACATATTAATTCATGTAATTGAATCTATTGTTAAATTTAATAATAATTAAGTTTACTAATAGGAAATAATTTTCTTACATTAGAGAAAGTCATTTAAATTATAAATCTAACAATTAACGTCATCGTCACTCCTTATACCTAGATGCAGTTTGCGCTTCTCAGAGAAACCTTCATTCTCTGCCTTACAGCCTATCTGGGTTGGAAGCAACGGCGGGGCGCTCGATCTCCGCGGAGATCGAGGGGTCTCCGCCGCTTCTGGCCAGCGGACCTCCATATATAGGAAATCCTAAGGAAGCCGCAGGCATGGCAGAGGGCTTTGGTCTAAAAAAATTGAAATGTTTCAGATAAATAGGTCTTAATAATTTACTCTTGGTCTATGATTTTAAGATTTATGTTTATTTTCTTCTCGACTCATACCAAAGGTTTTTCTTCTTTTTTTCCTCTCTCAATTAATTTTGTTTTTTAAACGTTTTTGAGCCATTATTTTTGTTTATTCTTTATTTATTTACTCGCTACCTCCTTTATTATATCCCGATTTTCCTTCGATGAAAGAGTTTCTAAAATTATTTGTTTGTCTTTCATTTTTTTCTGGTTTATTAAGTGAAAAAAAAGAAGTTTTTATCATCTGCAATCTCATTAATAATATTGTTTAGTATATTTTTATTTTTCTTAATAGTTCCGTTAATAAAAAGAACAATATCTTTTTTCAACATATTTTCTACAATTTCAGTCAACAAAATGTTTTGTATAATTTCCGCCCTTCCAATCACGTCTTCATTGGTTAATGCAGTATTATTATTTAATTCATTATCTTTGAGTACATTGTGATTTATGTTCTTATCTGTAATTTTGGTTTCAATATATTTTTCAATTTGTTTATTCAGTTAATAAGCAAAACGCTTCGAGCGTGTTTATTTATAACGACATCTTTTTATCAATGAACTTCCCAAATTTAGCCAAGAATACTTTTGTAAATGTTTGAATTCATTAATTAATAAAATACCTAAGCACGAACTGATTTTATTTGTTAAAAATAGGAGTTAAAGAACAGAATGAAATCTTTTCATTTTTTTTTTAATTATTAGAATTATCGCCTTAATTTTAAAAAAAATATGAAAATCCTTTTGAACTTCTTTCATTTTTAATCTCTTTTCGTTACAAAAAGATTCCTTATGTTAAAAAATTAGAAAAATCTGACTACAAGAAACGCTACTTAAAATATAATGTAAGGGATCGTGCTAAAATTAAAATTGAAAATCTATTTTAGAAAGAATTTCGGTAAAACTTTCAAATAAACTGCTATACCTTCATTTAAATCAATTTTTGCATTTTTGTCGAAATTTTACAAATTGTAATTTTGTTTATCTCCAAAGCATTCAATAATCAGATTCATTTTCCGGAACATCAATATATGTAATTCTTTTTAAAAGATGCGAAAAAAATGCTTTGCCTTAATTTTAATTAATATTCTCATTTTTTCTGCACTTCGCGAATTGTAATTCTTTTTGTTTTAAAAATTTACAAAACATTCGAAAATCATTTTTATTTTTTCTGAACTTCACCATTGAGGATTGTTTTTCCTTTAAAAAATTCCAACTTTCGATAATTATAATTTTCATTTCTTTCTGAACTTCAGCATTTGCATTTTTTCTTCTAAAAATTTAAAATTTAATAAAATTGCCTTCATACATTATATGGTAATGAATGACACGTCAATAAGTGTCATTTGTTTTGAGACTGCAGCATTTTTTTTCATGTTTCCATCTTATTTGTCTCTTGTTTTTTCCTTGAAAATATTGAGATAACCGAGTGCTATGACCTATATTCTTTTCTTTCAATCTCCAGTAGCTTACTGTCTTCAAAGACGTTCTTGAAAAAAACGGTAAAATTAGGCGAACTGAAATTGTATCTGATTAAACTAGCAAAACGGATGAGATAGTAGAGCGTAGCTCTTCCGAAGGAGAGAACAATTACTGATACTCGTATGTTACGCGATTTAACAAAATTAAAGTTTTTCATGTTTTTGCTAAAGGTTATTTCCCAGTTGTTCGTAAATAAAGGAAATGAAAAAAGTCTCTTTGATCCGAAAACGTTGCTTTTGTAGGTAGGGAACTTTTTAATTTCAAAATTTTCCCATTTTGAAACTAATTCTAGGTTTTTCTTAATTTCGGTATAGAAAGAAGAGTAAATAAAACACTGTAGGCTTTAATTTTTTTAAAACCATGGTGAAAACATACCAAAACATTTTTTAGTTAATTTATGTAATTTTATAATATATTAGAACTCCATGAGGTTTCAAGAATGTTCCAAAACTTGACCAAATACACTCATGGAAAGTTTTAGAACCTTTTAAAATATTTTGGAATATTAGTTTAGAATTATTTATATAGCTATCATAGTAAAGACACCCGAAGAAAAATGGCATGAAGAGGCTGCAAGCATTCTTCACATGCAATTTGTTATGTCTGCGGACAGTTGATCAATACAAAAAATAGTTGTGAGAGTCTCAAAGAGAATATTTGAAACATAAGAAATATACTTTGGCATGACAGTTGGGATCGACTACAATATCTGGGTACCATATTTTGCTTTTGAACACGGCATCAAAACTTTGGAAGAAGGTAAGAAAGTTCTTTGTTGTAAGGAGTAGGCTATTATGTTTGATTGTATGAGAAAAGAATAATATAAATATATATAACTTTGCCGCTCCAACACACCAAAGAGCGAGAAAAGCCATCTAGTGACATCCAGCAACCCCTGATCCTTTCTTTCATGTAAGTTAGAATGACCATTTATATTCGTATTGCTTTAGTATGAGTTTTTTACGGTACTCAAGTCAACTGAATTATAAACAAGTGTTAGTGAACTCCGTCATATTTACAAGTAGAAGAGTGTAATTTAATTTGAAGTTTAACACTAATCTAAAGGGGTCACTATAAAATAACTAATCGGCCATTGGTTTGTTTACGTGGAGCCTACTATTTTTTTTATTTGGTCAGGATTTGATTCTGTAATAGGCACAGTTTTAGGTATGGTTGACTTCGTTAAAATTATTAGGTGAATATATTTCTACTGTTTGTTTTTGTAGTTAATTGATAAAGTTAAAATATATGTTTATTTGGAGATAATTCTGTTGTTTCAATGGATCCTTTACGTGTTTAACTGGCTCTCTCATTAAAACAGATTAAACGCTGTGACTCTCTTTTACAAATAAAGTAATTACAAGTAAGGTATTCCGGAAAAAGAGAGAAACGAAAGAGAAGAAAGAAGAGAAAAAATGAAACTGGAAGCTGAGGAAAGAGAGAAGATAAGAGCCCAAAGAAGAGGTTAACAAAGGCCAGTTATAGGTGCAGTTAGTGACATCCAAAACAAGGATGTCACCAGCGGCCAGCATGAAACTCCCGAAGTACAGGGACAAAGATGATTTATGCTGATATCTGTCCCATTTTGAGAAAATATTCAAAGTCAATGATTAGGACTTAGAAGAAGATTTGGTCGCCAGACTGTCACCTCTACTCAATCGTAGGATGAAGAGATATTTGTATCTTTGCCCTCAAAAGCGACTGTGGACTATTCCACTCTCAAAGCCGATCTTCCCTCAGCAACTACCTCAACCCGGAAGAATACAAGATGAAGTTCAGGCAGGCTCGTATAAGACCGAGACAAACATACAAACATTTTGGCTTTGAGCTTCCTCGAATCCTACAGTTTTGGATGGAGACAGAAGGGGTAGAGAACGAAGTCGCCTCGGTCGTCGACTTTATTCTTAGAGATCAGCTACTAAGCACATTACCCCAGGAAATCCGTGCATTTGTTAAGGACCGTAAAGCTTTTACCTTCAACGAGTGTCTGGACGAGGCTGACCTCCACGCGGTAAATCATCTTTTATATCCGAGGGAGTAAAAGAAAGAGAAAGCTCCCTCTCCAAAGAAAAATAAGCCTTTTAAGTTTGCCGCCCCAAAAGGAAATTATAAGCCAAGTTTTGGAGGAGTAAAAATTCGAAAAGAGGTTAGGGTTCCCCAAGGATCATACTCTAATACCGGCACTTATCCCAGGAAGCCCGTCACTTGTTATACCTGCCGGATAGTAGGTTACCTGAGTTTTCAGCGCACACAGAACTCCCGACTAAGGGAGACCTCGAGACGACAGGTAAAAACCTGACTGCCGCGCTCCTGGCCGGACAATCTGATGCTTCCTCCATTCTCGAGCCAACATCCGAAAGCCCCCAACAACAGGTAAACTTTTTATTTAACAAAAGTTCGCCAGGCGGCTTACAATTCGAAGACGGCACTGTTAATGGGTGCCGAGTATCCACTTTATTCAGAGACACCGGATGTACGTGCATAGTGGTATCCGACAAGTTGCTGCCCCCAGGAAATCCAAACCATATCAAATTCGCCATCGTCCACGACTTTTTAGGACGCGACAATCGATTCCCTGTCGTGAGAGGTCGTATACAATGCAGATATTTCACTAGTTGGACAGAGGTGGTAGTAGCCCCGATTAAGTTCTGCGCAGTGCTAATCGGACAAAATCCCAAAATTCCCCAGCAAGAAGTTGCCCAACAAGTAGTCACCCGGGCACAAGAAGCCCAGAGGAAGGAGCAACCTACTGAGTTGACCCCGAGGATTAACCTCAAAGTCAATGGATTAAAATTGACTTCCTTTGCTATTGCTCATGAGGAAGGACTCACTCTTAAACGCCTATGGGAAAAGGTGATTAAGGGTGAAACTCTCCAAGTAAAAGGAAAGAAGTCAATCAAATATATTGTAGAAGACTCACTTCTCTACCGTACTATCAGCGAGGAGAATAAGGAGAGCAACAAAGCACTGTGTGTACCCCAATAATACACGCAAAGAATCTTGAATACCGCGCATGCTGGAATATTAGCTAGACACTTTGGGCAAAATAAAACGTCGCAGCAGATATTCAGACACTTTTATTGGCCCCAAGCTGCCAAGAAAGTTGTGGCCTATTGCCGATTATGCGACGTGTGTCAGAAAGATCCCTCCAGAGGATGGTTACCTCCCGCGCCATTAGAAAAAGTGCCCGTTATAACCGAACCATTCTTTCAAGTGGCTATTGAGTTGGTGGTACCAATTCACCCCTTCAAGCGAAGGACACTCATGCATCCTCACTCTATTAGATTGTGCCACCCGTTTTCCAAATGCAGTGGCACTACGGGAAATTGACACAATTTCCTAGTTAGGCCAATTTTTACGAGTCCATTTCATCCATCCACTAACGCAATCTGCGAGAAATTAAACGGGTTTCTTAAAAATATATTGATTAAATTATGTCAAAACAACCCTACTCATTGGCACAGATACCTACCTGTAGCCCTGTTTGCTTGCCGAGAAATCCCTCACCGGACGCTGGGTTTTACGCCCTTTGAGATATTATACGGAAAAAATGGTCGAGGTCCTATGAATATTTCTAGAGACTTATTTACCAACGCGCATATCGACCAAGAAATTAAATCGTGTTGCGCATACGTAATGGAAATGCGCGAGCGCCTAGAATACTGCTTAGGATTAGGTCAAGACAACGCCAAGAAAAAAATAGCCAAATACCGAAACTACTTTGATAAGAAAGCGCGAAAATTAAAGGCAGGAGATGAAGTCTTATTATTACTCACGACCGAAAAAGGTAAGTTATGGGCCCAATGGAAGGGACCGTTTGAAGTAATCGAGGCACGGATACCAGTCGATTATTGATAGATACCCTAACAGGGCCAAGAATCTATCACATAAACAGGCTGAAAAAATACCACCGCCACGCGTGCATAAATAATGTTACCCTACTAGACAAGAAGAACCGATGCATGTCGCTTACCTTGGTACACCCCCACAAGTCATAAACACAGTATGTGTGGAACGAGACGAGGAATACGAATTGCCCTCGCTCTCCCTCACTCCAGAAGACACTCGGGGGGGGATTTAAAGATAAATTCCCACTTAGAGATTCAACAGAAAACTGAAATGTTGAACTTGCTCAAGGAATTCCTGGAAGTCATTTTAGAAACCGCCCGATGTGCCAAGGATTTCATCCATAATATAAAACTAAAAAATAATCCAATGATGCGGAGCAAACCGTATACTTTGCCGATACACCTACGGGAAGCGTTCAATAATGAAGTCCGGAACTTATTAAAATTGCGAATTTTAGAGCCATTGGTGTCCGATTATTGCCCCCTGCCCCCATCGTAATGGTTAAGAAAATTGATCAATCATTTCGGATGTGCGTAAACTTCCCAAAATTGAATTCAGTGACGGTTTTCGAAGCCGAGCCCTTGCCGCTAATATATCAAAATCTCTATCTATTTGAAGACGCTAAATTCATCACCGAATTGGATTTATGTAAGGCGTACTATCAAATAACTCTCGCTAACGAGTCTAAAAAACTGACGGCTTTTGCGACCGAGAGAGGGCTTTTACAGTTTACCAGGTTACCCTCCGGACTACTTACAGCCGGTAGCAATTAAAATAGAATGAGGAGGAGAATTATCGCGGGCCTAAGTAACGTGTAGTTTTACTTCAACAACGTGTACGTAGCTACCCGTACCTGAGATTCCCACTTACACGCCTTAAGCTCGTTGTTGGAGAAATTGAAGGAGCAAAGACTAACCGCCGGGCCTATCAAGTGTTATTTCGCTTACGAATCCATTGACTACCAGGGATTCAAAATAGGGCAAAGACACTTGACTACCCATCAAGAAAAGGTGGACGCCATAGTCAAAATGCCCTGGCTGAAAAAAAAAGAAACAACTCCGATCTTTCATGGGAGCTGCCTATTTTTACCGGCATTTTGTACCGCACTTCGCTTTCATCGCGGCCCCACTGAATGATTTATTAAAAACGACAGCGTCAGACCCTGTCACGGGGAACACTCATGCAATAACTCAGTCGGAGGGTCTTAAAGAAAAGCTCGTAACTGCGCCCAATCTTCGTTTACCAAATCCCAACAAGATCTTCGGAATTCGCACTGACGCGAGTCAAAACGGGTTAGGTGGAGTATTGCTTCAATACAAAGATGACCAAACAGCCTATCCCATTTCTTATGTCAGTAGGAAGCTATCGAGTAGAGAAAAAGCGTACGCCACGATAGAAATCGAAGATTTGGCCATAATATGGTCCATAGGTAAATTCAAATATTATCTAATAGGGCACAGGTTTAAGTTGCAATGCGACCATAAACCATTTTCATACTTAAGTAAGAATAAGAGTAAGAAAGGAAGGCTCCTGAGATGGAGTTTACTCTTGATGGAATACCATTACTCTATTCACTATATAGAAGGGTCAAACAATTGTATGGCCGACTCGTTAAGACGGAATCCTGTCGACGAATAAGGAACATGCAGACTATTGTATTATAGTAAGTGTCAAGTTAATTGTAAATCGTTAGAATTGTGAATAAGAAGGGGCAAGTGACCCCCTAATTGTAGATAAGAATCTTCTAACTGGAACGGTAATATAGGCATTAAAGTAAGGTCAGGTGCAAACGTTATTGAGACACTCTCTAGTGAACTCGAAGTTTATTGTATAATATAGTGTTCAGTAAGTTACCTTTGTACATATTTATAAGTGTCGGACATGAATACTCCTCTCCCTTTAATTTCTTTATGAGGAAGGTAAATGTAGAGTCATTGCAACATGCAGTTTCCCGGAGGGCCAGGCCTACGTATATATTAACCCTCCCTCGCCCTCCTGCGGAGAAAGCAAGAGAATCGAGCCTCATGAAGAGAGTCGTGGGAACGTTAGCCGGCAGAATAATCGTCTAACTGCCTACCCTATTTGATCTACCCACTGCAAGGTAGCCGCAGCGAGCCGCTGTGCTAGTTTAAACACCAAAGGCCCTTAAGCAGCGTTCAAAGGATCATATTAACTACGAGGTCCGGAGGCCCGTGGTTAAATTGCCAAAAAGCGGTGCCAGTCAAAAGGAACACCAAGGATGGTGACGGTTGGTGGTGTCTCTAATTAACAAGCCAACTTGGGCACCGCGGTGCTACCCTCTTCACCCCTCGCTCTCCCCTCTGCGGCCTCACCCCCTCGTTTTCCCCTCGGCGGCCTCATCCCTCGCTCTCCCCTCGGCGGCCTCACCCCTTACCCCTTTTATAGAGCGGTTGTCAGCCTATAAATAAGCCCTTGAAGGAAAGGGAAAAGATTATTAATTCGAGGACGCTAAAGGATGAATTCGAGGAGATCGATACTTCCCCCAGTCCTGAAGTAACATAAAATGTCACGTTTTGTATCGGTACCAGACCAGACTATCCTTTACAGACTTAGAATAAATCTGTCCGGATTACCATTCCTAGTGCCAAACCAGGAATTTCGGCAGCACAAGAAGAAGGATTATTTCGGTGCCAGCCCGAAGCATCCTTCACCGGCTTAGTGAGAAGCTTGGCAGGACCAATATTCCTAGTGCCAAACAGGAATTTCGCAAGTAAGATAATAGAAGAACCAGTCACCCTCAAGTAACTCTCAAATTGCGATCTTAAGACCAAAGAATTAGACATCGGATTTACTTACCTTCTTCCCATCTGAGGAAAATCTAGCATGTCTTTTCTCGTGCTTCGGTGTGTTGGAGCCAACACACCGAAGCACGAGAAAAGCCATCTAGTGACATCCGGCAACCCCTGCCCGCCAGCCTTTGTCTAGTTTGCAGGTGTTCAGTGTTGCGCGCTCGAATCTAATTCCTAAAATTCTTTTTTGACATAATTTACTTATATTTAAGGCGATTTTTCTTTTTTAAAATAGATTTGTTTCATTTTAATTACTATTAAATATTTTTGTGTGTGTGTGCGTGTATATAAATAAATACATAATCGACACTATCCGGCCGTTTTTTTTGTGGGTTTTTTTCCGTCATCTCCTAAGTTCATCTTCAATAGACACATAACTGTAAGTAATTGCTGAGTGTTAATAAATTATTATATTTATTAATATTGTCTTCGAGTTATCCTTTTTTTCGTTTAATTCTTTTCTTTGCTGTTGCTAACCATCCTGTTACAGGCCGTTGACCAATCACAACAGAGCCTTTTTAATCCCTTAATCCGCCTAATGTTTCTGCCAGCGCCATTTTGCTTCATCTTTCTCTCTAAGCGAGTAATTTCCTAAAAATATTACGTCCTAAAATCATAATTTATTTAGTATATATTCCTAATTTGTTAGTGATTATTCAGCAATAAAAATAAGTTTTAAATACTAATTTTTCTTTAATACAAAATATATCTCTTCGATTTAGTGAATTAGAGATTTCATTTCGTTTGATATTTAACGGTTGATAGGCATTGGTTTTTTAGCACGTCCTTTTTACAATCAACTAGTCTGTAATAATAAATCTATTTTGCAATTAAAATTTTGAAGTAAGTGTACTTATCATATTGTTTAGCAATTTTCTAATATAAAGTGAAGTTCTAAATACCAATTTTCGCTACCGTAGGATCTAGTGTTTAATTAACGTGTATTGAATCAAGCATAAAACGGTGTGGTCAAGTATAAGTGCACATAAGTGAAATCGAAGAAAAGGGAAGAAAAGTGAGGTTATTATAAAAAAGAAGGATGCCCGGAGGCCTGAAATTAAAGCATTGTTGCTTTAAGTGCAAGAATACACGTTGGATCATCGATTTTCAAGAACAATGCTTTGAGAATATCACGTCGAGAAGTGTATGCGAATTCTGCAAAATAAAAGAAAAATTTGATATCGAAAAGGCAAAATGAATGTCTGTAATAGGCTCTATGGAAAAACGCATCAATGCTCTCGAATTAAAGAAGTGCGCTTGTCAAACAGAAGATGAAACCAGAATAGCTCGATTAGATACTAAAATCGTGAAACTGGAACAAGAAGTCGCAATTATCACTAACAAAATTGATACATCAAACATAAAAGACGAGGACAATTTCATCGAAGTCAGAAATAAGCGCCCATTCAAATTAATCATTCAGAAAAAAACAACAATCTCAACCAAAAATAGATATGATATATTGTCCTACGAAGAAGAGGAAGAAACGTATTTAGCTGGTGACTCAATAATTCGGAATCAAATCGATCACTTTGGAAGTTGAAACATCAAAAAGTGCAAATTCCGATGCTATCTAGGAATAAAGATAGAGCAATTAACAGAACAATTAAACAACTTTGAGATGAAAAGCAAAGAGAGTCAAATCATAGCGAATGTTGGAAGCAATGATGTGTTCAATGGAAAAAACTATCAAGGTTCGGAAAGCATAATGAATGACTACAAGAAAATGATAAAAACAATCAAGACCAAAACGGATAATGCAATTGTTGTTGGGGTGCTACCAAGAATTTACGTGAGATACGAAAATCTAAGTCGAGCAATTGGGATAAATCATCGTCTAGAAGATCTTTGCAAGAAGGAGAATGTTAAATTTATTGACTCCTGGCTACTTTTCATCCACAACAAAGATTTGTTTTCTCAGGATGGCATCCATCTCTCCACAAAAGGTAAAATGAAATATGGAGAATTGCTACAAAATAACCTACGAAATTTAATAAAAAATAAAGCACCAAGTCAAGAACCACAGGAAAACGATCGAAGCCCCAATTCAGAAGAAATGAGTTAAACACATTAAAAACTCAATTCTTTAACGCAAGATCAATTAGAAACAAATTTACGGAGTTCAGAGCACTGGTATTGACCAAAAAGTACGACATCATAGGAATAACTGAGACATGGATACATACAGAGTCACGTGATATTATTTCAGAATTCAGTTTAAAAGGATACAAGTTATTTCATTTAGATAGATTACAGAGAGAAGGTGGGGGTGTTCTTTTATATGTACGCGAAGATTTGCACCCTGTAGAATGTAACACTGACCTTGTTTTTGAAATGGTAACGGTTAAAATAAACCAAAAAAAGAACCTATATGTTATTTTAGTTTATAGGAGTCCACATCAGCTCCGGGAGACAGATGACCAATTTTATGAATACTTAACGAACATTTGTAAAGAAAAGTTATCAGTGATCATTGGAGATTTTAATTGTGCTAAAATAAACTGGCCTAACAAAACTGCAGGCTCAGAAGGACAAAGATTGATTAATTTTATTGAGGATAATTTCCTGACTCAGTGGGTGAAAGAACCAACAAGAGATGAAAACATATTGGATTTAATGTTAAAATCAGACGATGAATTGATTTCAAATATAAATGTTGGAGACAGAATAGGAAATAGGGATCATGACGCAGTAGATTTTAAAATTAATATACCACGTGTCCTAGAAAATGACACCACCGCTAAATTTAATTTCAAAAGGGCAAATTATGCTAAACTAAGAAAGAGTTTGAGCACTTTTAAAAACAATCTTTTCAACAAACAGTTTCAATTCATACCACTGGCTGTTATTATAGATAAAAATGTTAATAAACTGAAATGGCTATCTCAAGAAATTATGAAACTCATTAGAAACAGAGATAAAACATATAAAAGGCTAAAATACAACCATAACATAGAAAACAGGAATCATTTTTTGGAATTGAGAAGAAAAGTTAACCCGAGATTACAAGAGCAAAACGAAATGAAGAAATAAGAGCAGCTCAAAATTGCAAAAGTAATCCTAAAGAGTTCTTTGCCTTAGTAAACAGCAGAAAACCCATAAAGAACAATATTGGCCCAATAAGAGATAAGTACAATAATTTGCAATTCGATGATATTGGAATAGCAAACACCCTCAACGAATATTTTGTATCTGTTTTCACAAAAGAGCGTAACTCGTGTGACTATACAGAAACACGTGAAATGGCTAATATTATACCACTCGAATCGGTTCGATGCAGTGTCGACAACACAAAGAAACGAATAGGAAAGATGAATAAATTTAAATCCCCGGGACCGGATAAAATATACCCAAGAGTTTTAAAAGAAGTCATAAATCAGTTAGCAGAACATCTTACGCAAATTTTCAATTTATCCCTAGAGAGGGGAATTGTTTCTCAAGACTGGAAGATGGCAAATGTAACGCCAATATTTAAGAATGGATGTAAAGAGACTGCCAGCAATTTTCGCCATATAAGTTTAACTTCCGTAGTTGGGAAACTACTGGAAACTCACATTTCCAATACATACAATTGTATGTAGACCATTTAGAAAAGAATAAACTCCTAAATGATTCTCAGCATGGCTTCAGGAGAAACAGATCTTGCCTCACAATTTTACTAGAATTTTTTCACTATATAAATACCTTGTACGACAATAATAGGTTGGTTGACATCTTGTATCTAGACTTCCGCTAAAGTGTTAAAGGAAGTGTGCGATGAAGTATCACGACATCTGTGCGCTATCTTTAACATGTCAATCCGGACCGAATGCGTTCCTAGAGACTGGCGTGAGGCGGAGGTGACTCCGATCTTCAAGAAAGGAGACCGTAACCAACCGTCGAACTACCGACCTATCAGTCTGACTTCGATAGTCGGTAAACTCATGGAAAGCATGATGGTGGAAAAAGTGACGTCGTATTTAGAGTCAAACCTGCTACTGAGGAGTTCCCAGCACGGCTTCCAAAGGCAACAGTCATGCTTGACGAACCTTGTGGAATTCTTCCACTTCGTTTTTAGTGAGTACGATCGGGACAAGGCGGTGGATGTGGTCAACCTAGACTTTCAGAAAGCCTTTGATAAGGTACAACACCGCCGCCTTCTCCGGAAAGTGCAAGTGCTTGGCATAGACGGAAAGGTAGCCAGCTGGATCAAGAACTGGCTAAGTGGCAGACGGCCACGGGTGGTGGTAAATGGACAGTCTTCTGAGTGGGTGCCCGTTACTAGCGGGGTGCCTCAAGGTTCTGTCCTGGGACCACTACTATTCATCATCTACGTCAACGACATGGACGGTGACATGGTTGTCAAGATTTCCAAATTTGCCTACGATACCAAGCTTGGTATGAACGTTGCAAAGGATGGAAATACTGCCCACCTGCAAGAAGATCTTAGGAAGATTGGGAAGTGGTCGGACACGTAGCAAATGCCTTTTAACGTGAGTAAATGCAAAGTGATGCATATCGGCGACAGAAACCCCCAATCTCAGTATATCCTTAAGGGCACTGCTATAGAATCCACCGACACTGAGAAGGACTTGGGTGTAACAATCACAGTGACCTCCAGTTCTCGAAACAGTGCATTGAGGCGGAGTAAAAGGCCCAAGGGATGCTAGGCTATATTAAGCGCCAGTTTGGTTATCGGAACCAGGAGATTGTACTGTGCCTGTACAACTCACTTGTCCGACCGCACCTGGAGTCTACCGTACAATTTTGGAGTCCTTCATTGCGAAAGGACATCGCGAGATTGGAACGCGTACAAGCTAGGGCAACCAAACTGATTCCTTCTATCCGACATAAAAGTTATGAGCATAGACTAGGGGAATTAGATCTGTTTTTGCTGGAAACCCGTATACTGCGTGGTCAGCTTATCGAAGTTTTCAAAATACTTCGAGGGTTCGAAAAGTTGACTACCGGGATATTTTTACACTAAGTGAGAACAGAACGCGCAATCACGGCTTCAAACTTGAACTGAAGCTTTACAACCGCAATCTGTGTGGAAATTTTTTCCCCTACAGTATCTGCGGTAAGTGGAATGCACTACCAGTGGAAGTTGTCAACAGTGAATCTGTTGACTAGTTCAAGTCAAACTAGATAAAGTCTTGAAAAGCAGCCGTTCAGGGACGCAAAACAATTGAGAAGCCATGTGCCTGTTCGATTGCTAGTCCAAAGGTACCCTCTTTGAATGGACCGTAAGGTCTCCTAGGGTACTTACTTTTCTCGTAACTCCTTGTTACTCTCTATCTCTCTCTCTCTCTATCTCTCTCTTTCTCTCTATCTCTCTCGTTGAACAATTTCAAAAATATTTTCATGAGTATTCAATCAAGTTGCATTCCTCTGAAAGGCCTCCGTCGGTCTTCTGTTCAACCAAAGTGGTTTAATCGTGAAATCGGCCAACTGCTTAGGGAGAAGAGAACTATGTACCGGCAATCGAAGATCTCGGGTGACTTTGAAGAGTACCGTAGGCTAGCCAGGAGAGTGAAGTCAAGCATAAGGGCGGCTAAGCGTACTGACGAACTCCGAGTGGAGAGACTCTGCAAGGAGAATCCCAAGGAGTTCTTCGGCTATGTAAATAGCCGTCAACCACTTCATCGTAGGATTGGGCCCTTAGTGGACGAGGAGGCTGCATTAACTCACTCAAATGCCGAAAATGCTAACCTTCTCAATGACTACTTCTCCTCAGTGTTTACTAAAGAGTGTGGTCCCATCCCCTAGTACACGTATTCCTACTCGGGGGAAAAGCTGGAGGCAATGGACTTCACTGAAGGAGAAATAAAAAAAAAGATCGCTGACCTAAAGACGAATAAGTCCCCTGGACCGGACGGGTTTCTTCCTAAGGTGTTGAAGGAAGTGTGCAATGAAGTATCACGACATCTGTGCGCTATCTTAAACATGTCAATCCAGACCGGATGCGTTCCTATAGACTGACGTGAGGCGGAGGTGACTCCGATCTTCAAGAAAGGAGACCCCAGCCATCCATCAAACTACCGACCTATCAGTCTGACTTTGATAGTCAGTAAACTCATGAAAAGCATCATGGTGGACAAAGTGACGTCGGATTTAGAGTCAAACCTGCTACTGAGGAATTCCCAGCATGGCTTCCGAAGGCAACGGTCATGCCTGACGAACCTTGTAGAATTCTTCCACTTCGTTTTCAGTGAGTACGATCGGGACAAGGCGGTGGATGTGGTTTACTTAGACTTTCAGAAAGCCTTTGATAAGGTACCACACCGCCGCATTCTCCGGAAAGTGCGAGCGCTGGGCATAGACGGAAAAGTAGCCGGCTGGATCGAGAACTGGCTAAGTGGCAGACGGCAACGGGTGGTGGTAAATGGAAAGTCTTCTGAGTGGGTGCCCGATACTAGCAGGGTGCCTCAAGGTTCTGTCCTGGGACCACTACTATTCATCATCTACGTCAACGACATGGACGGTGACATGGTTGCCAAGATTTCTAAATTTGCCGACGATACCAAGCTTGTTATGAACGTTGCAAAGGATGGAAATACTGCCCGCCTGCAGGAAGGTCTTGTGAAGATTGGCAAGTGGTCGGACACGTGGTAAATGCCTTTTAACGTGAACAAATGCAAAGTAATGCATATCGGCCACAGAAACCCCCAATCTCAATATATCCTTAAGGGCACTGCTCTTGAATCGAGTGACACTGAGAAGGACTTGGGTGTTACTATCACTAGCGCCCTTAAGTTCTCGAAACAGTGCATCGAGGCAAAGAAGAAAGCCCAAAGGATGTTAGGCTACATAAAGCGCCAGTTTGGATACCGTAACAAGGAGATAGTACTTTGTCTGTACAACTCCCTGGTTCGGCCGCACCTGGAGTGTGCCGTACAATTTTGGAGTCCTTCGTTTCGAAAGGACATCGCAAGGTTGGAACGCGTACAAGCTAGTGCAACCAAACTGATTCCCTCTATCCGACATAAAAGTTATGAGCATAGACTAGGGGAATTAGATCTGTTCTCGCTGGAAACCCGCAGACTGCGTGGTCAACTCATCGAAGTTTTCAAAATGCTTCGAGGGTCCGACAATGTTGACTACCGGGATATTTTCACATTGAGTGAGAACAGAACGCGCAATCACGGCTTCACACTTGAACTGAAGCAATACAACCGCAATCTGTGTGGAAATTTTTTCACTTACAGTATCTGCGGTAAGTGGAACGCACTACCAGTGAAAGTTGTCAACAGTGAATCTGTTGACCAGTTCAAGTCAAGACTAGACAAAGTCTTGAAGAGTGGCCGTTCAGGGACGCAAAACAATTGAGAAGCCATGTGCCTGTTCGATTGCTAGTCCAAAGGTACCCTCTTTGAATGGACCGTAAGGTCTCCTAGGGTACTTACTTTTCTCGTAACTCCTTGTTACTCTCTATCTCTCTCTCTCTCTATCTCTCTCTTTCTCTCTATCTCTCTCGTTGAACAATTTCAAAAATATTTTCATGAGTATTCAATCAAGTTGCATTCCTCTGAAAGGCCTCCGTCGGTCTTCTGTTCAACCAAAGTGGTTTAATCGTGAAATCGGCCAACTGCTTAGGGAGAAGAGAACTATGTACCGGCAATCGAAGATCTCGGGTGACTTTGAAGAGTACCGTAGGCTAGCCAGGAGAGTGAAGTCAAGCATAAGGGCGGCTAAGCGTACTGACGAACTCCGAGTGGAGAGACTCTGCAAGGAGAATCCCAAGGAGTTCTTCGGCTATGTAAATAGCCGTCAACCACTTCATCGTAGGATTGGGCCCTTAGTGGACGAGGAGGCTGCATTAACTCACTCAAATGCCGAAAATGCTAACCTTCTCAATGACTACTTCTCCTCTGTGTTTACTAAAGAGTGTGGTCCCATCCCCTAGTACACGTATTCCTACTCGGGGGAAAAGCTGGAGGCAATGGACTTCACTGAAGGAGAAATAAAAAAAAAGATCGCTGACCTAAAGACGAATAAGTCCCCTGGACCGGACGGGTTTCTTCCTAAGGTGTTGAAGGAAGTGTGCAATGAAGTATCACGACATCTGTGCGCTATCTTAAACATGTCAATCCAGACCGGATGCGTTCCTATAGACTGACGTGAGGCGGAGGTGACTCCGATCTTCAAGAAAGGAGACCCCAGCCATCCATCAAACTACCGACCTATCAGTCTGACTTTGATAGTCAGTAAACTCATGAAAAGCATCATGGTGGACAAAGTGACGTCGGATTTAGAGTCAAACCTGCTACTGAGGAATTCCCAGCATGGCTTCCGAAGGCAACGGTCATGCCTGACGAACCTTGTAGAATTCTTCCACTTCGTTTTCAGTGAGTACAATCGGGACAAGGCGGTGGATGTGGTTTACTTAGACTTTCAGAAAGCCTTTGATAAGGTACCACACCGCCGCATTCTCCGGAAAGTGCGAGCGCTGGGCATAGACGGAAAAGTAGCCGGCTGGATCGAGAACTGGCTAAGTGGCAGACGGCAACGGGTGGTGGTAAATGGAAAGTCTTCTGAGTGGGTGCCCGATACTAGCAGGGTGCCTCAAGGTTCTGTCCTGGGACCACTACTATTCATCATCTACGTCAACGACATGGACGGTGACATGGTTGCCAAGATTTCTAAATTTGCCGACGATACCAAGCTTGTTATGAACGTTGCAAAGGATGGAAATACTGCCCGCCTGCAGGAAGGTCTTGTGAAGATTGGCAAGTGGTCGGACACGTGGTAAATGCCTTTTAACGTGAACAAATGCAAAGTAATGCATATCGGCCACAGAAACCCCCAATCTCATTATATCCTTAAGGGCACTGCTCTTGAATCGAGTGACACTGAGAAGGACTTGGGTGTTACTATCACTAGCGCCCTTAAGTTCTCGAAACAGTGCATCGAGGCAAAGAAGAAAGCCCAAAGGATGTTAGGCTACATAAAGCGCCAGTTTGGATACCGTAACAAGGAGATAGTACTTTGTCTGTACAACTCCCTGGTTCGGCCGCACCTGGAGTGTGCCGTACAATTTTGGAGTCCTTCGTTTCGAAAGGACATCGCAAGGTTGGAACGCGTACAAGCTAGTGCAACCAAACTGATTCCCTCTATCCGACATAAAAGTTATGAGCATAGACTAGGGGAATTAGATCTGTTCTCGCTGGAAACCAGCAGACTGCGTGGTCAACTCATCGAAGTTTTCAAAATGCTTCGAGGGTCCGACAATGTTGACTACCGGGATATTTTCACATTGAGTGAGAACAGAACGCGCAATCACGGCTTCACACTTGAACTGAAGCAATACAACCGCAATCTGTGTGGAAATTTTTTCACTTACAGTATCTGCGGTAAGTGGAACGCACTACCAGTGAAAGTTGTCAACAGTGAATCTGTTGACCAGTTCAAGTCAAGACTAGACAAAGTCTTGAAGAGTGGCCGTTCAGGGACGCAAAACAATTGAGAAGCCATGTGCCTGTTCGATTGCTAGTCCAAAGGTACCCTCTTTGAATGGACCGTAAGGTCTCCTAGGGTACTTACTTTTCTCGTAACTCCTTGTTACTCTCTATCTCTCTCTCTCTCTATCTCTCTCTTTCTCTCTATCTCTCTCGTTGAACAATTTCAAAAATATTTTCATGAGTATTCAATCAAGTTGCATTCCTCTGAAAGGCCTCCGTCGGTCTTCTGTTCAACCAAAGTGGTTTAATCGTGAAATCGGCCAACTGCTTAGGGAGAAGAGAACTATGTACCGGCAATCGAAGATCTCGGGTGACTTTGAAGAGTACCGTAGGCTAGCCAGGAGAGTGAAGTCAAGCATAAGGGCGGCTAAGCGTACTGACGAACTCCGAGTGGAGAGACTCTGCAAGGAGAATCCCAAGGAGTTCTTCGGCTATGTAAATAGCCGTCAACCACTTCATCGTAGGATTGGGCCCTTAGTGGACGAGGAGGCTGCATTAACTCACTCAAATGCCGAAAATGCTAACCTTCTCAATGACTACTTCTCCTCAGTGTTTACTAAAGAGTGTGGTCCCATCCCCTAGTACACGTATTCCTACTCGGGGGAAAAGCTGGAGGCAATGGACTTCACTGAAGGAGAAATAAAAAAAAAGATCGCTGACCTAAAGACGAATAAGTCCCCTGGACCGGACGGGTTTCTTCCTAAGGTGTTGAAGGAAGTGTGCAATGAAGTATCACGACATCTGTGCGCTATCTTAAACATGTCAATCCAGACCGGATGCGTTCCTATAGACTGACGTGAGGCGGAGGTGACTCCGATCTTCAAGAAAGGAGACCCCAGCCATCCATCAAACTACCGACCTATCAGTCTGACTTTGATAGTCAGTAAACTCATGAAAAGCATCATGGTGGACAAAGTGACGTCGGATTTAGAGTCAAACCTGCTACTGAGGAATTCCCAGCATGGCTTCCGAAGGCAACGGTCATGCCTGACGAACCTTGTAGAATTCTTCCACTTCGTTTTCAGTGAGTACGATCGGGACAAGGCGGTGGATGTGGTTTACTTAGACTTTCAGAAAGCCTTTGATAAGGTACCACACCGCCGCATTCTCCGGAAAGTGCGAGCGCTGGGCATAGACGGAAAAGTAGCCGGCTGGATCGAGAACTGGCTAAGTGGCAGACGGCAACGGGTGGTGGTAAATGGAAAGTCTTCTGAGTGGGTGCCCGATACTAGCAGGGTGCCTCAAGGTTCTGTCCTGGGACCACTACTATTCATCATCTACGTCAACGACATGGACGGTGACATGGTTGCCAAGATTTCTAAATTTGCCGACGATACCAAGCTTGTTATGAACGTTGCAAAGGATGGAAATACTGCCCGCCTGCAGGAAGGTCTTGTGAAGATTGGCAAGTGGTCGGACACGTGGTAAATGCCTTTTAACGTGAACAAATGCAAAGTAATGCATATCGGCCACAGAAACCCCCAATCTCAATATATCCTTAAGGGCCACTGCTCTTGAATCGAGTGACACTGAGAAGGAATATCCTCTGCTATCACTAGCGCCCTTAAGTTCTCGAAACAGTGCATCGAGGCAAAGAAGAAAGCCCAAAGGATGTTAGGCTACATAAAGCGCCAGTTTGGATACCGTAACAAGGAGATAGTACTTTGTCTGTACAACTCCCTGGTTCGGCCGCACCTGGAGTGTGCCGTACAATTTTGGAGTCCTTCGTTTCGAAAGGACATCGCAAGGTTGGAACGCGTACAAGCTAGTGCAACCAAACTGATTCCCTCTATCCGACATAAAAGTTATGAGCATAG